>CM037162.1:32108058-32184458 GCA_020921065.1 Vaccinium darrowii
ACTATTATTCCGAAGAACAGTGGTTAAGTCTGAGATTGCCGACGGAGAGTAAAAAGCTAAGTTGCGGTACTTTCAATTAGTTTCTAATTTAATTTTGAGAACAAGAGAAATTTGGTTTGGATTTGATTAAACTAATGATTAAACAAAACTTAACTAGAAAGCAATTAAAGTTTAGAAACAAGTGAGAGAAGGGGCTAGGGTTTCTGATTCAACCTCCCCTAATAATATAATTGTGTGAATCTAGCTAGGTTTTTATCCAACATATAACTAGATCACCGTTAGGGTAGCAATTCCTAGTGATAATCCCCAAAAATATAATCAAGACTCGTACTCCGTATAGACTATAGACTATCTCAACACGGCACGGATCGTCTTACCAGACTTAACGGGCGGCACGACCCGTCTCACGCCGCATAATCTGTCTCAGAAACTATCCCGAAACATTGAAAACGGTTGCACAACGGTGTTCGATATCATGAATACAAACACAATATGAAGATTGGAAGAATAAAAACTTTCATCAAAATAATGAATTATCCAAATTGCACAACTGATGTTGAATATAAAACCCTAAAAATCTATACAATCATATTGCTCGGAGAGATATTCTCGTTACCCTACCCGAAGCGATTAGCCGATCATTGATATTTTTCTTACAGCCGTCGTCACAGACTCACAGCCATGAGCCCTGTTATGCTTCCAAAAGAGTCCCCTAATCCTTGAACCATCACTACAAGAAATTACACTTTTAGTGACCAATTTTGGTGATCAATTGCGTTTTGGTCACGGAAAACAACCAAATAGTGACAAAAAATAGGTGGTTACAAAATCTTGGTCATTCAGTAACCAAATAAATTGGTGGTCACAGAATGTTCTACCAATGGTGAGTAAATTTTGGTTGGTCACTGAAAGTACTATAATTAGTGACCATATTATGGTTAGTCACAGAAAGGTTTGAACAATTGCTGCTTTCCATTGGTCATGTAGTTGTTGTGTTCTTGTATCTAGTTCAAATTGAGTTATGGATTGTCAATATAGTTTAGTATGTTCGCTAGGGATGCGATGAACCTTTGGGCATGTGAATATTGATGGGTTTTTTTTTCTCCTTTTATAGATGTACAACGATGGACTCGCTGGCATGTGCGCTTTTGATTGTTTATTGATTCCCGTTGTTGAATACAATAGCTTTCTAGGTTGTATTATACATCGCAACTATTACTGTAATGGGAGTGTGTTAGATGATTATATAAAGGTCATGAGAACTATTGCATGCTTGAATTGTTATTTTTTTTTGTTGAATTTGGGTCTTGAATGATTGATTTTAATCTCAGATGCTGTTTGAATGCATATGTTGCATAGACTAGATCATCAAAAGTAATGCATGTTGAATCAAAATTGAAATATTTTTTTTTTGAAAAATTAAAAGATTTTGTGACCAAAAGGTACCATTTTGTGACCACCATTTTTCGATGACCAACTTCATGTGCTCAATAAAAGGACACAACCGTGACCGAGTTTTAGTCACTAAATGTTTTTGGTCACGGTAGACCTTTGGTGACTAAATAGGACCTTTTAATGACCAAATTCTTAGTCGTAAATGTGTTTTTTCCTGTAGTGCATGCTGCCTTTTTATAATCTGTCCACCGAACGTTGCCCAATTAGGGGATTTCTAATTGCCGAACTTTCCATATGGGCAGCAAGATTTTCCTTCCAATTGCAATTTAGGGAGCCCATTTCTTTTTGGAAATTTATCGAGATGGTCCTTCTAGTTTCACTCCTATCTCGATTTCGTCCCTCTATTTTCAATTTCACTCTAACAAACCCTGTAGTTTTAATTTTGGTCGAATTAGGTCCAACAGATAACGGCGGATACGATAATAGACGGAAAATATCAATTTGGGGCATTTTTAGGGACAAAACAGACCTTTTGCCCATTCTTCTTCTTCCCCAATTTGTATCCCTAACCCTAATTGCTAGTGGTTCCCTTTGGGTATGGCTGTGAGCAATACCTCACCAGCAGGAGTGGTATTCAAGCACCAAATTGCTAATAGAATAATTTCCAAGACTTTTTCTATGAGGTTCTTTATCATTAGTTTTTGAAGCTATTTAAATTGGAAATATTAGAAATCTTGAAATTCATTGTTCTGATTGCTTGAAGATAAGACTTTTATATGAAATTCAGTAATTGGATCAAGAACTTGCAAATAAATTATTTAAAAGTATTATGGTTAGGGTTACAAATTGGGGATGAAGAACAATGGGCAAAAAAGTCTGTTTTGTCCCTAAAAATGCCACAAATTGATATTTTCCGTCTATTATCGTAACCGCCGTTTTCTATTGGACCTAATTGTACCAAAATTGAAACTATAGGGTTCGTTAAAGTGTGATTGAAAATAGAGGGACGAAATCGAGACAGGGGTGAAACTAGAGGGACCATTTCGATAAATTTTCCTTTTTTTTTCCTTCTCAGCCGTATAAACCATTAGGAAAGAAATCCTTTCCTAAACCAAATCCACTTAATAGGCCTTATAACCAATTCAATTCAATTTGGGCTCCACCCATAATCCACATGTAAATGCTCTTCCGCTTTGAATTTGGCCAATTGCATGAAATAATTCTCAATTTAGCTCCGTGTGTCATTTAATTGCTCCGTAAGCCCTGAAACGAGGAAAACGAGTATCAAACTCCAAATAATACAATAAATGGACGTAACTAGGATAAAATAGAGAGTGTAAATTGGCATATTTGCGCACCTATCATACCTCCAATACAGTGCCGCGAGATACTCACTTTGCCGCAAGGTACTGTTCCTTAGGGAGGAATATTTGAGGGATCTTATTTCAGTGCCACAAAGGTGTAAGGTATTTTCTTGGCATATTTCAAATTAAAATAGCCCTTATAATATTGGTGCACATCTTGTTTGATGTCAAAAATTAATTTTTAGTCTTAAAAAGGGGCACGTTTTACAAGGGTATATATTAATCTTATTTCCAGTCAGAAGCTGTAGATATTTCAATTTGGACCCTCTGGATATTCCTAAATTGTGGCTTGTTGGCCTCCCCAATGATGAAAAGAACCAGTAAATACCTTGAAAATAATTCAGGATAAATGCTCTCAAGGACTTTCAAGCCCAAACCACTAAACCAAATTCAAGTACCTCAGTTCAACTTGGGCACCTAAGTTCCCCCAAAATCAGAATTTAGAGAGAATCCGCAGGAGAATAAAATGATGGTATTCCCTGGGTCCCAGAATCCCTCCAAAATGTTGGGAAGATGTTCCAGCTTACCCTTTTTACCTCTTGACCTCTTTTAACCTTTTCCAAAGCCTATAAATACCCCCTTTATGCACAAAAATGGGGCTAACTACTCTTTCACTCCCTTTCATCTATTCCCCTGCTAAATCTCTCCTCCTTATCTCTACAACTACTACTCTCTCTCTCTCTGATCACTCTTCTACAATTCCACCAAAAATCACCAAAACTCCAAAAATATTCTCAAAGCTCTTGACTCCTACAAAGCTGAATCATTCCCATCTTTCAAGCCAACTTTCAGCCCTACCAATACCTCAGAAGTCCATCAACTTGCAAGCCAAAGCCCAAAAGAGCATTTTTCAAGAACATTTTCAATGTAAAAGTAAAGTTTCAAGCCTTTAAACTAGTTCCCTGAGGGATCCCCAGTAATCCATATGATGTAACAAGATGGGGAGCAAACATTTAGTAGGTCCACTTTCGGCTTATTGATTTCTAGCCTTCTCGGAAAATTTGGGTTGCCACTAGATTCCATCCAACTCATTTTCCTACAAGTCTGGGCCTAATCCGTTGGGCCATAGTTTGGGCTCTACATTTTCCAGCAGTTTTGGGGAGGCCCAGTTACCTAACAGATTCTGGGTTTGATCAAGTTCCATTGGTGTGGATTGCATCTATTTGTAAGTATGGCCATTTCAGTCTGGCCCATCCTCGTCAAGGCCCAATACATTTTCATCACTAGGCATTTTGATTGTTTCACTTCCATCTTCAAAGATGGTTTAGAAACACTTCTCTTAAGAAATATATTCATTATCAGTATATGTTTTCCTTGGCCATTTAGGCCCATCCCATTGTAGCCATCCTGGCCACCCTCCCCAATTATCCCTCCCGACGGATTGCGTTGGCGTCTTTGCACCTTTTTTCCTTTCTTTTTCTTTTTTCTTTCAATCTGATTCCACACCCCAAAAAAAAATAATAATAAATAAATAATAATAAATAATAATAAATAATAATAATAATAATAATAATAATAATAATAATAATAATAATAATAATAATAATAATAATAATAATAAAGATGTGGAGCAAAGATATAAGTAAAACTTTTTCAAAATTCTTAAACTAAAGGGAACCTGGGCGCCCAAGTTCAATGCTGACCTTTTTTTTTTTGGTATCAAAAATCATGTTTTCTTCTATTAATACTTTGAGATCATTAATGCTCATTTCACCACAATAATTTCAGAAAGGGATCTTCCAAAGTTCCACCAAAAATGCATTCTTTTAATCATAATTACAAATTTGGGGTTGAAAGTAACTTGGGCGCCCAAGTTCCTCTCAGGTATGGGCAGTTTTGATTGATCACGTGACATGTTTTTTACGTTTTGCATACTGTTTGTTTAGTCAAGATATTTACACTTTGTCATATTCATCATGCGTATTTACTATTTCCTTTAAATGCTATTTGCTTGTTTACATGAACAGAGTTCCAAAATAGAATAATTTTACAAAATTCCACGAACATTAAAGTAAAGGCCGATCCTTGTGTTGGGCCAAGGGAGTGCCGTAAAACTCTTCCCTCTTAGTAACCAGGCTGCAAATCCAAAATCTTTTGGTTGTAAGACCAGTAACAAAGCCTTTTTCAAAACACGACATGAAAGTTATTTTTTGAATCGGTTTCTCGGGTGACTATCCGTAAACCCTTGTGGCGACTCCAAAATAAATCAAAGTTTTCAAATCAGCGAAGTCGAGAGCCTTGTGGTAGCGTCCACAAAAGACTACTATTTTTATTAACTGCCTATAAAGATCAAGTACCACACGATACTTCCTAGAGCCGCATGGTACTATTTTCAAAGGGTTAAATATCTATTTGCCCCTCAAACTATCAAATTTTTTTTTACTTCCCCCTTCAACTACCAATTGAATTTCCTCCCCCCTTCAACTATCACTTTCTTCTTTATGAAGGACAAATAATGTTTTCCATCCAAAATTTGTGACCGAAACCGTTAACCATTTTTTTTTAGAATTGATGAAAAAAGAGAGAGGGTAATATAGACATTTCGTACACCTACAACATGAAGCTGACTGAGGGTTTTCATTATGACGCTCAAAACAAAGCTAGGGTTTTTCCGAGAAGAAATTTCAGCTTCCGTGAAGAGAGTTCCTAAGGAGAAGTGTTTTTAGCTCCATTGGTCACAAAAGCTAGGGTTTTAAGGATGGCATGAATCTTTAGGGCTACCACCGGAAGAAAACCGACTTGTAAATATCGAGCAACACATTTTTATTTCAAAAACCCACTTTTTCAGGATTAAAGAAGTTGGAATTGAGTTATTTTATATTGCAATTGACCTACTGATGCCTTCTTTTTTTTTTTCTTGCGGTACTGCTATAGCAAGTCAGTTATGCCATTTTTTTTGCTTCCTATTGTTATGGATGAACCTATGGATGTCCATTGATGCATTTTTTTGGGCTTCTGATTGTGGCTTCTTATTATGAACTGTACAGAAATAATGAAAAGACTAATATAATCTTGGGACTAACTTTTCCATCCATCAAGTGGATGGAAAACGTGATTTCTCCTTTGTTACGCCCTAGTATTTTTATTTTATTTTATTTTTTATAATTGGGTGTTATGGTCGGTTCTAATTAATTAGTTTGGTACCCAGCACATGTTTGGCACAATTGTAATTTCTTTTTTTTTTTTTTGGAGTATGGATTAATTGGTGGCACGTAGTTTACCGTAGGATTTTATATCGGTCAGATTATTTAGTATCAGTAAATATTGCTAATTATCTATTTATATTTTGATTACCTAATTAGCTATTAATTTGGGGAAACGTGGGTGAGTGGGCCGAGTTGTTCCTATCCCTATAGCCGAAGTTAGGTTTTCAGAGAGAGAGAGAGAGAAGCCGTAGTTGACTGGTTGGCGACCACTCAGAGGTAAGGGTTCTTCTTCTCTTCAATTCTATTTTTCTTTCCCTCTGTTTCCTTTTCTCACGCCAGGATTGTTTGCATGTGAATGGAGATAAAATTTTGATGTTGATTGATTGGTACCGAATAGAATAGTGGGTGAGAAAATAAAGGGGTTTTGCATTATGATTTGCACAAGTTTCACTTTCGAGAATTTATGGAGAATTGGAGGGGATCTGTTCATTGATAGAATGGGACCTAATGGCAGGAATTGTGCGTGGCATGCATATGTGAGAATGGTGTAAGTTGTGTTTGCATGTGATTCGTTGGGGTATTTGTTAAGGCAGCCACATGGATTTGGAGAATTATATTCTGAGTATTGATTTGGACGTTTGTGGGTAATAAATTAGGCTTTTGAATTGCTGTGCACATTCAAAGTAATTTGGGTGGTGGTGGTTTACTCTTTTGAACAAAAATAATTCTTAAAGAGGTTGATTTTGGCTGCTGCTATTGGCAGATTAGTGGTTAAGTTTAGTTTAGGTTCTAGCTTAAATAGCACATAATGTTTAACTTCCAAAATTAGTGTTATATTAGTCGCTTAGATAGTTATTTTGTATTCTCAATTTTGTACAGGTTAAGTCACTTTTTGCGTGTTCGAGTTACATTACCTTTGGGCCCAGGTGAGTGGTTAAGTATGTTACGTACTTTCGAACTTTCCCGTGTCCCTTAAATTATTCATTGAAAAATTTAGAATTGTTAATTGGAAAAGCAAATTATTTTTATTTGGTTCTTTTAATTGGCACGAGATAAAATGTGTTCTTTTTGGTGAGAGCTTTATGGATATTATTGGGAACTTTATTTATTGGAAGTCCAGGGAAATTATTCCTTTATATAGGTGACCCTGGCCATTGGGGAAGAGACCCGGGTTAGGCCGGTGACCCTTTTGCTCAACGGCTGTCTTTTTGCCGGATCGACTTAGGGAAGAGTACCACGGTCTGCCAACGCCTGGTGACTCTAAGTTCGATATTGGATCCAATTTTGAGATTATTATTTTGTTGGCCATGGTACTATTTGGTTGTGGTTCCCCATTGTTATTGGATATCATGTTGTGATCACCATTAAGATTATTTTTTATTTTTATCTTACGTCGTTTGTGCCAAATTATGATGATATGGTAATTTAATTTAATCCCTGCTTTAGAACTTTATTTAATATACATGCTTGCCATTCACTGAGCTTGTTAGCTGACGGATTTAATCCAACACCATTTTCAGGAAAATCAAGTCGATAGATGAGGACTCTGGCGGCGCTCGGGGAACTACTGTGTCGACCTCCATAGGATATTGCATGCATCGTAACATTGTTATTTAATTTATTTGCTTCCGCACATGGTTAAACCTTTTTGGTAAAAGATTGGATTTATTTTATTATTGGTGATGATTTTTATTGTCGGGTTCACGGGATGGTGTGCCCCATGCTTTGTTGAGACAATTTGGTTTAAATTTTGTTTAACAATAAAGATGGTCATTTAGTGTGCATGGATTATTTTATGTAGGCTTCGTGAGCCATTTGTCAGTTGTGTGGTTCATGGCCGGTCATTTCCCATTTTGGGTCGTGACATCCTTAGTAAAAAAGAAAATGATAGTTGAAGGGGGAAGGGAGTTCAATTGGTAGTTGAAGGGGAAAGTAAAAAATTTTTTGATAGTTTAAGGGGCAAGTAGATATTTAACCCTATTTTCAAACTTAAACTTCAAAAATCAGTTTTTCCAGGCAGTAGTTGATACGAAGTTTCTTTCTTAAATATTCCTCTTGTTTGTGGTTTACTGTTCATATCATTTTTATTAATTATCTATTTATGTGAATAAATTTTAGTAATAAAATATTTTTCAAAAAACCCACAAAGTATTTAGTAAAGACCAATTTTTTATCAGGCGAGCGGGGTGCCTTAAAAACCTTCTCCACTAGTAACCTGGCTCCCGAACCCAGAATATTTTGTTTCAAATAAAACCAAATCCTTTTCCAAACCAGAGGCACGAGAGTCATTGAAATTTTTAAACGGCTTCTCAGGTAACAAATCCTAATCCAAAATAAAAATCCGGGTGGCGACTCTTAAACTCTTTGAGTTTGGTGGCATCGTCCACATGTTGGCTTCTTGCTACCCTTTGAGTTTGGTTCTCAGGTGGTGGTTTCTCCCTTGTTCCCTTGATCCATTAATTTATGAAGCTTTTTCAAGGATTATAAAATTTCTTTTGCCGAGAAAAAAAAAATTCAACTTTTGATGCTTATAGCATCGTGTCTGGTCTAGTGCTGGTTAAGTCTTGGTCCAGACCAGAGTACCCTAGCCTGGTCTGGATGAATGTACCCATGGGCCAAACTAGAACCTCCGAATCCGTCCTACAACTCCTAGCATGTTTGGTCCAGACCGACCTTATCCTGGTCCGGACGAACGAGGCCGAAATTCAGTGTTTTGTTATGTTTGTAATGTAATTTTTAGTAATGCATATAAATAAGGGTTCCAAACATTGGTTTAGGGATATCCAATTGGTTTAAGAGGCAACCTAGAGAGAAACTCCATTGTTCTTCATGTTTTCAAGTTTTCTTCAATTGCAAGAGTTCCAATCTCTCTCATATGGCCGGCTAAACCCGATCGAGGGGAAAATGAAGCCCCGATCCAAGCAACTATGTTTATATATAGGTTTTAGGTTATTATTTGAATCGATTGATCAAATAGAACTTTTTCTATTACATATGAATGCATTGATTTTAAACTTTTCAATCTATTAGGTATTTACTTGCATGCTTTCAAATACCGAGTTAATCGATGGTTTTCAATGTTTGTGCTTGGTGATTGGGATAGGTTATGCTTGTAAGACAGATCATGTCATTGGGCAGCCTGTGAAAGAGACAAACTAGCGAGACGGTCCATGCTATGAGATAGCCCATGCCTGTTGGCTACTCAATTATCTTCTAGATAAATATCGAAAGGGTTTGAAAGCCCTAGCTATATTCATTTACGATTCAAAATAATAACCCTAGCATCTGCATAGCTTAGTTACGTGGTCAGGGTGGAATAGAAACCCTAGATCCTCTCTCCACCAGTTTTACTCTATTTAATTATTGCTTCTTTTAGTTTATTAATCTTCAAAACATTCAAATCAACTTCTCCTTTCATCAAATCAAATTAGAAACCAATCAAATTGTTTGTAGCTTAGCCAATCTATCTCTGTGCATCGATACTCGGACTTAGCATCCATTCTCTGGAACAAGGGTTGATTTCTTGATATTATAAATATATTTTTCGCCAAGTACGACACAATCAATGTTTTTTGGGTCGCTGATGTGTAAGCGATCTCTACTTCTTCTTTTTTCTATTTGGGGCTACCGGTGTTTGTTCGGCAGCAAAATTATTGTTTGGGACTACCACAATTTTTTCGGTAGCACTGTTATTAAGTTTACCGTTTCTTCAACTGTTTGTGTGGATATCGATTCCTCGTTGTTGGTGATTTATATTACACAATAGGGAAAGGCTACAATATACCTATTTGGGTGTGTGTCAGATGCACTCTTAAAAACGTTATGAATTGATTACCTCTTAGGAATAAAAAGTTATGAAACACAAAAACGTTACGATCATAAAGAAAATATTATGAATTATATTGCTGAAAAGTTATGAAACACTATAATATGTCACGATTGGCCATGAGGTGGCACAATATGAACCATACAATAGGTGCATATTGTACGCACATTTAACATATGTCAATTGTAGCTATTCCCTACACCATGACTGAATTAAGTGGGACGACTGTTCCCAAATTAGATTTTTCTCTTTATCAACATGCACCTGCTCATCGTGTTACTAGTGTATTGTTGAATGGGAAAAATTTTGCTGCATGGAGTCAATCTTTCCGACTCTATGTTGGAGGTAAAGGCAAGTCCGGCTGGCTTCTGGGAAATTAGAAGGAGTGCAAAAAGGATTATCTTAATTGGGCTTAATGGGACATTGACAATTGTACGACATAAAGACTTTCCCAATTCGATACATCTACTATTCACGCCAATATTTCACAATATATCAAATTGGAAAGAGAGTACAGTCGACTATTGCGTAAAACAAAGTATTCATCCCAAAGATTTACATCACTAATTACAGCAATAACTCAAGGTGCCCCTGCCGTCCAACCTCGCCATAGTCTACGAAGTGATAAATCAAACCAAATTACGATTCACAAACCTAACAATACAATCAGTGGTCCCCATTCCATGTACGAAACCGAGCTGATCCAGGTTAGTTGCTAGGTAGTCTTCATTGAGCTTATGTTTTGTTTGTGTGGTCCTCAGTTCTCTATCGAAGGAGTTAATGAGGAGAATGACACGATGACTGTTACATTGTATTTCTGGTACTCTTTAAACTTCACACGTACCCACTTGCATCAATCAAGTAAATGGCATCGGATATCCCATAATTTTATATACAAATTGGTTTACATAATTTGGACTAATCTCACTTTCTATAAAGAGATTTAAGCCCTATGTCATTGGTAAAAACTTGTCCACTTAGTATAGTATAGTAGAATTTTTCATATCGCTTATTCCTATAAGATACAACAGCTCGACAATTTAGTTGTGCACAAAGAGGTTGAACCAAAAGCACCCCCTCAAAAACACCCATATAGTTGCGTTTTAATCTTTCTGTACCATAATGCTCTCAGCCTTGCGCGTGCTTCATCGTCTCAAAGAAACTAGACGCAAGAATATTGAAGTTGCAATAGGTAAAAGGTGAATTAGCAAACCCATGGCCATGAAATTCCAACAAATTAAAGACTTCGGTCCACATCAGTCTTGGCCCACACACAACCTATTCAATATGGCATTACAGCATCAAATGACAAATTTCAGTGCACCAACATATGGGAATCAATGCTTGTGAAATGGTCCCCATTCCATGTACAAAACCGAGCTGATCCGGGTTAGTTCCTACGTAGTCTTCATTTAGCTTATGTTTTGTTTGTGTGGTCTTCAGTTCTCTATCAAAGGAGTTAATGAGGAGAATGACACGGTGACTGTTACATTGTATTTCTAGTACTCTTTAAACTTCACACGTACCCACTTGCATCAATCAAGTAAATGGCATCGGATATCACATAATTTTATATACAAATTGGTTTACATAATTTGGACGAGTTTTTTTTCGAAACATCCCTTAAACTTTTACTCGTTTCCCTACTTAGTACTTGAACTTTCAAAATCCTTTATGTAGTCCTTGAATTACTTACTTGAAGTGCATGTGGTCCCTCTGTTTAACATCCGTTAGTTTCATGGATGGAAAATCATGTGTGGGCGTCACGGGTGATCACGACCCCAAACCCAGGGTAAAAACATCCTCCTCCTCCTGCCCTTTCCATTCAACGCTGTCTCCAGGAAACAGAGAGAGAGAGAGAGACTAACTACAGTCAAAGAAATAGGGTTTTAATGGTTGGTAATGATGCTGATGATGCCTCTTATTGTTGCTTGCGGAGTTCTGAACGACAACAAATGGCAAAGATTTTCATGCTTTTATTCTTATCAGTTCCACACCAGCACACCACTTCCATGATTTTCTTTTAAAACTAGGAGAAAAGAGGGCAATCAGATTGAAATAGTGGAAATTGAAGTCAGATTGAAATTAGTGGGTTGAGAGTTGAGATTGTGGGTGATTACTTAGTTATTGAGGCTGGTGAATTTTCTGATGAAATTTTGTAGGATCTCCAGCGAAGAGGCCCTCGGTGATGGCGGCGGTGGTGACTCCGGCGGCGGTGTTAATCGGTGCAGGTGAACAGAGAGAAGGATATGGTGCGGTGGCTGTGGCGGAGAAGGGGATGCATATTGGGGCTGAGGCAGATGAGGGAGAGAGAAGGGGCGGAGGTGATTAGGTGAGGGGGAGAGTACATTTTGTTTGAAGTGATGTTTTTACCCTTGGGTTTGGGACAATAATCTCCCGTGACGCGCACACATACGATTTTCCATCCATGAAACTAACGGATGTTAAACAGAGGGACCACATGCACTTCAAGTAAGTAGTTCAGGGACTACATAAAGGATTTTGAAAGTTCAAGTACTAAGTAGAGAAATGGGTGAAAGTTTAAGGGATGTTTCGAAAAAAAAACTCTAATTTGGACTAATCTCACTTTCTGTAAAGAGATTTAAGCCCTATGTCATTGGTAATAACTTGTCCACTTAGTATAGTAGAATTTTTCATTTCGCTTATTCCTATAAGATACAACAGCTCGACAATTTAGTTGTGGACAAAGAGGTGAAGTTATTATCAAAAACACCCATATAGTGCACCAACATATGGGAATCATAGTGAAGTTATTATCAATAAGTCACAAACTTCGGTTTCTTTAGCTGTCCTGCTGCCCTCTTTGCAACGGTGTTGAATCTAGGGGTGCTCATGGTTCGGATTGGTCCATGAGTCACGGTTTTTTGAAAATAAAATCCGTTTCCGATCCAAAAGTCTCACGGTTCGGTTCCAATCCGATCCGTGACTCATGGATCGGTTCCGGATTTATCCACGGATTTTCAACTTATTCTAAAAGAAAATTATCAACTCATTTTAAAACTCAAACTCAACATTGAAACAAATCAGTAGTATAGTTAGTAGATGAGAATATAAAGCATCAATAGGAACAAAGAAAGAGCAATCACTGGAAAAAAATAATGAAAACTTGTCAAACATTCCAATGAATGAATTGAACAAGCCTAAACTTGAACATTATGGAATCAAAATAGATAGACAGAAAACAAAACCCAAAATTCATTTTGGAATTTCAAACACAGTAAGCTATAAATTTGAGATTGAGCATTGTAAATTGTAATCATCAAACTTGTTAAACATGCCAACAAACACATATAAATAGACAGTCAAAATCACAAAATGCAAATATCATTTTGGAATTCTAAACAAAGTGGGCTACAATAATACATATATATTGATTTTTTAAAAAATTTATATATAATAAAATCTCACGGTCCGGTTCGGTTAATCCACGGTTTCAAAATCAAAATCCGTGTCCGGACCGCGAGTCACGGTTTTTTATTTTTTGAATTCGTGTCCGGACCATTAATCCATCGTTAAAATCCAAAACGTACGGATCGGTTCGGTCCGGACCAGATTCACGGTTCACCGATCTTTTTGAGTAGCCCTAGTTGAATCCCCAAATCCCACCATTATATACGTGCAAAGGGACCATCATGTCTAATACCAAATAAAACTAACCTTCCATTGAAGCAAGCAAAAAAGCTCTCCCTAAATTACTCAATGACTTCCACACTAATATCAGTTTATTTTCTCATACTTTCATATGTTTGCTTGAATCCCCTGGCCGTGGCAATTGATGAAAACCAGTTCGTCTACAATGGCTTCAATGGAACCCATATTCGCCTCGATGGAGGTGCAAAAATACATCCCATTGGTCTTTTGCAGCTAACCAACAGTTCAAAGTATCAAACTGGTCGTGCTTTCTACCAACTTCCTATAAAATTCAATACATCCTCGTCCACGTTACCCCAAGCTCTTTCATTTTCCACCAATTTTGTGTTTGCCATTGTTCCTGAGAGTACAAATCTTAGTGGTGACGGAATAGCCTTTGCCATCTCACCATCTGTGGACTTCACTCGAGCCTTAGGAAACCAGTATCTTGGGCTTCTCAATTCTTCTAACAATGGGCTCCCTTCCAACCATCTGTTGGCAATGGAGCTGGATACCGTTGATAATCCTGAATTCAATGATATGAATGATAACCATGTTGGTATTGATGTTAACAGCTTAACATCAAATGTGTTTGCTACCACTGCGTATTACTCCAACGGGGAACGGATTAACCGGAGCTTGGAGCTTATAAGTGGGAGTCCAATACAAGTTTTGGATAGAGTATGATGGGTTTGAGAATTTACTCAACGTAACACTAGCTCCTACTACAAGCCCAAAACCAGATCAGCCTCTCCTGTCAACACACATCAATCTTTCTTCAATTTTGTTGGATTCCATGTATGTTGGTTTCTCTTCTACTACGAGACCCATTTCAGGGAACCACTAAGTTCTTGGTTGGAGCTTCAATAAAAGTGGCAAAGCTCAGGGCCTCAAAATTTCAGACCTTCCGTCACTTCCTCGACAAAGAAAACCACGGCTGAAACTCAATCTAGGAATTACACTGTCAGTGACAACAATAATCATTGGGTTGACTATCACAATTGCAGGGACATTTTACGTGTTGAGGAAGAAAAAGTACGAAGAAATACTTGAAGATTGGGAAAGAGAATATGGCCCTCATAGGTTTTCCTATAGGGATCTCTTCAAAGCTACCAGAGGTTTGGTAGATGAAGAGCTTCTTGGAGCAGGAGGTTTCGGAAAGGTTTATAGAGGAATCCTTCCCTCTTCGAATGAACAAGTTGCAGTCAAGAAAGTCTCCTATGATTCAAGACAAGGGATGAGGGAGTTTGTGGCCGAAATTGCTAGCATGGGAAGGCTAAGACACAGGAACTTGGTGCAGCTCCTTGGCTATACCCGGCGGAAGGGAGAGCTCCTCTTGGTCTATGATTATAAGCCAAACGGAAGCCTTGACAAGTTCCTATTTAGCAACGAAAAGCCAATCCTCAACTGGGCACAACGTTATCGCATCATCAGGGGAGTAGCATCCGCCCTTCTGTATCTGCACGAAGAATGGGAACAAGTTGTTCTTCATAGAGATGTGAAGGCTAGTAATGTTCTACTGGACGCTGATCTAAATGGAAGGCTAGGGGATTTCGGTCTTGCTAGATTATATGATCATGGAGCAAACCCAGAAACTACCCATGTGGTGGGGTAAATTGGGTACCTTGCACCAAAGCTTACTAGAACCGGAAAGGCAACCACAAGCACTGATGTGTTTACCTTCGGTGCATTCATACTCGAAGTGGCTTGTGGAAGGAGACCCATACAGCCACAACGGTCACCTAAAGGGGTGATTTTGGTTGATTGGGTCTTCAAGAAATTGAAAGAGGGAGCGATCCTTGAGACAAGTGATCCTAGACTGGGAAGAGATTACTTGGAGGAGGAAATGGAATTGGTTTTGAAACTAGGCCTGCTTTGCTCAGTATCTAATGCAGCAACGAGACCTACCATGAGGCAAGTGACGCAATACCTTGATGGAGATCTCCCGTTGCCGGAGATAAGTCATGGTTCCGCAAGTTTTGGCATTGAAGCATCTTCTGAAGAATCTGAATTTGTCATGTCATTTCCGCCATCCGTTATGAAGTCTTCTGATCACTCCATGTCTTGCACAGAGTCAATCTTCAATAGCGATTGGTAAATTTGAAATTTCGAGTGCCTTGGATATGCAGTTCTAATGTGTTGGACTACAAAATGTAAGAATAATTTATTAATATTTGAATTAGATTAATAAATTTGGAATCCCGAGATTGGTAGAATCACGGGTTCTTAGTCTTTTTTTATTTGGCCTACTTGTTTTGGCCTTGATTTTTATTTTTTCCTTATTTTGTTGTTTCCATAGTTCTTATTTCCTTTCTTGTCATCCATCGATAGTATAAATGCATGTGTGTGGCTATCCGTACTTGAAGCTAAGCCAAATATACAAAAAAACTCTTCTTCCTATGTGATTCTCTTTTTGGTATCAAAGCCACAAACCTTAACCCGAATTTTTCATCTTCCCATCAAACAAAAAACTCTTCTTCCTGTGTGTGGCTCTCACGCCTTGTACACCTCCCTAGCAAGGTTGCCCAACCGTCTTGCTCTCCTTGATAGGCTGCTAAAATCACTACTCTCTTTAATGCCAAAGTCTTTTCCTTTTAGGGTGTTTGATAGATGCTAAAAAGCACTCGTTTAATCCCTCCAATTCACACCTTGTTAGTCCATTTGCATTGTTATTTGATTAGGTTTAGTTGCTTTGTGATGTTTTAGGCCTTCGAGTCGATAGAAGTGAAAAGCAAAGAGGAGGAACGGAGTAGCAAAAATCACGTTTGTAGCATCTTTGGTCCGGACCACTTGATTCTTGGTCCATACCAGCATTCAAAATCAACTTCTGATGGATGGACGGCTGGGCTTGTCTCGGGGTGACAGGGTGCAAGAGGGTGCTCGGATTAGGTTTAGGTTTTTTTGGTGTTTTGGGTTTCAGCCCTTTGGATGCTTTGGGCTTTGGCTCGTTTGATTTTTCTCTTGGGTTGTGTAGAAACCCCAATCTGAAAATCTTCGGGCATTCGTAAAATCCCCATTAACGAGAGAAGAAATGCCTAAATGACCTTTTGACTTCTTCAAAAAACAAAGTCAACCTTGGTCTACTATACCGTGCAGTATTTAGACTTCAGTCAAAAGTAACGAGCGGCACTTCTTCCACCGCAAAATCAAATTGGGCACAAAATTGTGCCACACGGTAGAGTTATAGTGCCATACGGCACTGTCAGGCTTGTCATCAACTTTTAGTGGGCAGCAAGCAGCCCCTATTCTTGACCAAAAACCACTGTAGACGCTCAGGAAGCCTAGGGGTGCCAAAGGGCTAGGCCATAGCCCACCATGGCTTACTTGGTGTGCACTCAAAGCTTGGAAAATCCTCATCTATAAATACCAAATCCATTTGAGAGAGAAAAACAAAAGAAAAAAGATTGAAAAATCTTCTCTACACTCTGTCCAAATCTCGTCCAAACCACATTGAGTCCACTAACACTTTCAAAAGCCTAAAACAAATCCAAAATCTCAAAAATAAATTTCCATACAAACCTTTCCTCTACATTTGCTACTAAATTCAGTCACATATCAATACCAGAGTCCTCCTTATCTCCTACACGCTAAGGTTAAAGTTCAAAGAAGGGAATTTGCTTCCAAAAGCCCATTCAAAGGTATAAATTCCATTTTCTTGCCAAAAATCTATCTACTTTGGCATTCTGAGGGGTGTTGCTGAGTTCAGGGTGGTTCCTCATACCTCCCCTAGACTTGGCAAATCAAAGCTTGCAACAAAGCACAGCAAGGGAATGTAAGAAGTTCTTGGTACCATGATATGTCGTTTTTGTACCAAAAATATAATTTATAAAACAGGGAATTAACTATTATTCCGAAGAACAGTGGTTAAGTCTGAGATTGTCCACGGAGAGTAAAAATCTAAGTTGCGGTACTATCAATTAGTTTCTAATTTAATTTTGAGAACAAGAGAAATTTGGTTTGGATTTGATTAAACAAAAATTAACTAGAAAGCAATTAAAGTTTAGAAACAAGTGAGAGAAGGGGCTAGGTTTCTGATTCAACCTCCCCTAATAATATAATTGTGCGAATCTAGGTTTCTATCCAACATATAACTAGATCACCGTTAGGGTAGCAATTCCTAGCGATAATCCCCAAAAATATAATCAAGACTCGTACTCCGCATAGACTATCTCAACACGGCACGGATCGTCTTACCAGACTTAACGGGCGGCACGACCCGTCTCACGCCGCATAATCTGTCTCAGAAACTGTCCCGAAACTTTGAAAATGGTTGCACAACGGTGTTCGATATCATGAATACAAACACAATATGAAGATTGGAAGAATAAAAACTTTCATCAAAACAATGAATTATCCAAATTGCACAACTAATGTTGAATATAAAACCCTAAAAATCTATACAATCATATTGCTCGGAGAGATATTCTCGTTACCCTACCTGAAGCGATTAGCCGATCATTGATATTTTTCTTACAGCCGTTGTCACAGACTAACAGCCGTGAGCCCTGTTATGCTTCCAAAAGAGTCCCCTAATCCTTGAACCATCACTACAAGAAATTACACTTTTAGTGATCAATTGCATTTTGGTCATGGAAAACAACCAAATAGTGACAAAAAATACGGTGGTTACAAAATCTTGGTCATTCAGTAACCAAATAAATTGGTGGTCACAGAATGTTCTACCAATGGTGAGTAAATTGTTTGAACAATTGGTGCTTTCCATTGGTCATGTAGTTGTTGTGTACTTGTATCTAGTTCAAATTGAGATATGGATTGTCAATATAGTTTAGTATGTTCGCTAGGGATGCGATGAACCTTTGGGCATATGAATATTGATGGTTTTTTTTTCTCCTTTTATAGATGTACAACGATGGACTCGCTGGCATGTGCGCTTTTGATTGTTTATCGATTCCCGTTGTTGAATACAATAGCTTTCTAGGTTGTATTATACATTGCAACTATTACTAGAATGGGAGTGTGTTAGATGATTATATAAAGGTCATGAGAACTATTGCACGCTTGAATTGTTATTTTTTTTGTTGAATTTGGGTCTTGAATGATTGATTTTAATCTCAGATGCTATTTGAATGCATATGTTGCATAGACTAGATCATCAAAAGTAATGCATGTTGAATCAAAATTGAAATATTTTTTTTTAGAAAAATTAAAAGATTTTGTGACCAAAAGGTTTGTCGCCGGTACATTGCTATTAATTAGTCATGGAAACAATCTTTCAGTGACTACTGCTTTGGTAGGTAAAGTGCACCATTTTGTGATCACTATTTTTCAGTGACCAATTTGGGTGGTTAACAAAAGTTACCATTTTGTGACCCCCATTTTTCGGTGACCAATGTTCGTGTGGTCAACAAAAGGTACCATTTTGTGACCACCATTTTTCGATGACCAACTTCAGGTGGTCAATAAAAGGAAACAATCGTGACCGAGTTTTAGTCATTAAGTGTTTTTGGTCACGGTAGACCTTTGGTGACTAAATAGGACCTTTTAGTGACCAAATTCATAGTCGTAAATGTGTTTTTTCTTGTAGTGCATGCTGCCTTTTTATAGTCTGTCCACCGAACGTTGCCCAATTAGGGGATTTCTTATTGCCGAACTTTCCATATGGGCAGCAAGATTTTCCTTCCAATTGCAATTTAGGGAGCCCATTTCTTTTTGGAAATTTATCGAGATGGTCCTTCTAGTTTCACTCCTATCTCGATTTCGTCCCTCTATTTTCAATTTCACTCTAACAAACCCTGTAGTTTTAATTTTTGGTCGAATTAGGTCCAATAGATAACGGCGGATACGATAATAGACGGAAAATATCAATTTGGGGCATTTTTAGGGACAAAACAGACCTTTTGCCCATTCTTCTTCTTCCCCAATTTGTATCCCTAACCCTAATTGCTAGTGGTTCCCTTTCGGTATGGCTGTGAGCAATACCTCACCAGCAGGAGTGGTATTCAAGCACCAAATTGCTAATAGAATAATTTCTCAGACTTTTTCTACGAGGTTCTTTATCATTAGTTTTTGAAGCTATTTAAATTGGAAATATTAGAAATCCTGAAATTCATTGTTCTGATTGCTTGAAGATAAAGGTTTTATATGAAATTCAGTAATTGGATCAAGAACTTGCACATAAATTATTTAAAAGTATTATGGTTAGGGTTACAAATTGGGGAAGAAGAAGAATGGGCAAAAAAGTCTGTTTTGTCCCTAAAAATGCCCCAAATTGATATTTTCCGTCTATTATCGTAACCGCCATTTTCTATTGGACCTATTTCTACCAAAATTGAAACTGTAGGGTTCGTTAGAGTGAAATTAAAAATAGAGGGACGAAATCGAGACACGGGTGAAACTAGAGGGACCATTTCGATAAATTTTCCTTTTTTTTTTCCTTCTCGGCCGTATAAACCATTAGGAAACAAAATCTTTTCCTAAACCAAATCCACTTAATAGTCCTTATAACCAATTCAATTCAATTTGGGCTCCACCCATAATCCACATGCAGATGCTCTTCCGCTTTGAATTTGGCCAATTGCATGAAATAATTCTCAATTTAGCTCCGTGTGTCATTTAATTGCTCCGTAAGCCCTAAAACGAGGAAAACGAGTTTCAAACTCCAAATAATACAATAAACGGACGTAACTAGGATAAAATAGAGAGTGTAAACTGGCACATTTGCGCACCTATCATACCTCCAATACAGTGCCGCGAGATACTCACTTTGCCGCATGTTACTGTTCCTTAGGGAGGAATATTTCTGGGATCTTATTTCAGTGCCACAAAGGTGTAAGGTATTTTCTTGGCATATTTCAAATTAAAATAGCCTTTATAATATTGGTGCACATCTTGTTTGATGTCAAAAATTAATTTTTAGTCTTAAAAAGGGGCACGTTTTACAAGGGTATATATTAATCTTATTTCAAGTCAGAAGCTGTAGATATTCCAAATTGGACCCTCTGGATATTCCTAAATTGTGGCTTGTTGCCCTCCCCAATGATGAAAAGAACCAGTAAATACCTTGAAAATAATTCAGGATAAATGCTCTCAAGGACTTTCAAGCCCAAACCACTAAACCAAATTCAAGCACCGCAGTTTAACTTGGGCACCAAAGTTCCCCCAAAATCAGAATTTAGAGAGAATCCGCAGGAGAATAAAATGATGGTATTCCCTGGGTCCCAGAATCCCTCCAAAATGTTGGGAAGATGTTCCAGCTTACCCTTTTTACCTCTTGACCTCTTTTAACCTTTTCCAAAGCCTATAAATACCCCCTTTATGCACAAAACTGGGGCTAACTACTCTTTCACTCCCTTTCATCTATTCCCCTGCTAAATCTCTCCTCCTTATCTCTACAGCTACTACTCTCTCTCTCTCTCTCTCTCTCTCTCTGATCACTCTTCTACAATTCCACCAAAAATCACCAAAACTCCAAAAATATTCTCAAAGCTCTTGACTCCTACAAAGCTGAATCATTCCCATCTTTCAAGCCAACTTTTAGCCCTACCAATACCTCAGAAGTCCATCAACTTGCAAGCCAAAGCCCAAAAGAGCATTTTTCAAGAACATTTTCAATGTAAAAGTAAAGTTTCAAGCCTTTAAACTAGTTCCCTGAGGGATCCCCAGTAATCCATATGATGTAACAAGATGGGGAGCAAACGTTTAGTAGGTCCACTTTCGGCTTATTGATTTCTAGCCTTCTCGGAAAATTTGGGCTGCCACTGGATTCCATCCAACTCATTTTCCTACAAGTCTGGGCCTAATCCGTTGGGCCATAGTTTGGGCTCTACATTTTCCAGCAGTTTTGAGGAGTTCCAGTTACCTAACAGATTATGGGTTTGATCAAGTTCCATTGGTGTGGATTGCATCTATTTGTAAGTATGGCCATTTCGGTCTGGCCCATCCTCGTCAAGGCCCAATACATTTTCATCACTAGGCATTTTGATTGTTTCTCTTCCACCTTCATAGATGGTTTAGAAACACTTCTCTTAAGAAATATATTCATTATCAGTATATGTTTTCCTTGGCCATTTAGGCCCATCCCATTGTAGCCATCCTGGCCACCCTCCCCTATTATCCCTTCCGACAGATTGTGTTGGAGTCTTTGCACCTTTTTTCCTTTCTTTTTCTTTTTTCTTTCAAGCTGATTCCCCCCCCCCCCCCCCCCCCCCCCCCCCCCCCCCAAGATAATAATAATAATAATAATAACAATAATAATAATAATAAAAAGCTGTGGAGCAAAGGTATCATGAAGTAAAACTTTTTCAAAATTCTTAAACAAAAGGGAACCTGGGCGCCCAAGTTCAATGCTGACCATTCTTTTCTTTTCTTTTTTTATCAAAAATCATGTTTTCTTTTATTAATACTCTGAGATCATTAATGCCCATTTCATCACAATAATTTCAGAAAGGGATCTTCCAAAGTTCCAAAAAAAAATGCATTCTTTTAATCATAATTACAATTTGGGGTTGACAGTAACTTGGGCGCCCAAGTTCCTCTCAGGTATGGGCAATTTTGATTGATCACGTGACATGTTTTGTATGTTTTGCATACTGTTTGTTTAGTCAAGATATTTACACTTTGTCATATTCATCATGCGTATTTACTATTTCCTTTCAATGCTATTTGCTTGTTTACATGAACAAAGTTCCAAAATAGAATAATTTTACAAAATTCCACGAACATTAAAGTAAAGGCCGATCCTTGTGTTGGGCCAAGGGAGTGCCGTAAAACCCTTCCCTCTTAGTAACCAGGCTGCAAATCCAAAATCTTTTGGTTGTAAGACCAGTAACAAAGCCTTTTTCAAAACACGACGTGGAAGTTATTTTTTGAATCGGTTTCTCGGGTGACTATCCGTAAACCCTAGTGGCGACTCCAAAATAAATCAAAGTTTTCAAATCAGCGAAGTCGAGAGCCTCGTGGCAGCGTCCACAAAAGCCTACTATTTTTATTAACTGCCTATAAAGATCAAGTACCACACGATACTTCCTAGAGCCGCATGGTACTATTTTCAAAGGGTTAAATATCTATTTGCCCCTCAAACTATCAAATTTTTTTTTACTTCCCCCTTCAACTACCAATTGAATTTCCTCCCCCCTTCAACTATCACTTTCTTCTTTATGAAGGACAAATAATGTTTTCCATCCAAAATTTGTGACCGAAACCATTAACCATTTTTTTTTTGGAATTGATGAAAAAAGAGAGAGGGTAATATAGACATTTCGTACACCTACAACATGAAGCTGACTGAGGGTTTTCATTATGACGCTCAAAACAAAGCTAGGGTTTTTCCGAGAAGAAATTTCAGCTTCTGCGAAGAGAGTTCCTAAGGAGAAGTGTTTTTAGCTCCATTGGTCACAAAAGCTAGGGTTTTAAGGATGGCATGAATCTTTAGGGCTACCACCAGAAGAAAACCGACTTGTAAGTATCGAGCAACACATTTTTATTTCAAAAACCCACTTTTTGGGAATTAAAGAAGTTGGAATTGAGTTATTTTATATTGCAATTGACCTACTGATGCCTTCTTTTTTTTCTTGCGGTACTGCTATAGAAAGACAGTTATGCCATTTTTTTTGCTTCCTATTGTTATGGCTGAACCTATGGATGTCCATTGATGCATTTTTTTGGGCTTCTGATTGTGGCTTCTTATTATGAACTGTACAGAAATAATGAAAAGACTAATATAATCTTGGGACTAACTTTTCCATCCAGCAAGTGGATGGAAAACGTGATTTGTCCTTAGTAAAAAAGAAAATGATAGTTGAAGGGGGAAGGGAGTTCAATTGGTAGTTGAAGGGGAAAGTAAAAAAAAAATTTGATAGTTTAAGGGGCAAGTAGATATTTAACCCTATTTTCAAACTTAAAGTTCAAAAATCAGTTTTTCCAAGCAGTAGTTGATACGAAGTTTCTTTCTTAAATATTCCTCTTGTTTGTGGTTTACTGTTCATATCATTTTTATTAATTATCTATTTATGTGAATAAATTTTAGTAATAAAATATTTTTCAAAAAACCCACAAAGTATTTAGTAAAGACCAATTTTTTATCGGGCGAGCGGGGTGCCTTAAAAACCTTCTCCACTAGTAACCTGGCTCCCGAACCCAGAATATTCTGTTTTCAAATAAAACCAAATCCTTTTCCAAACCAAAGGCACGAGAGTCATTAAAATTTTTAAACGGCTTCTCGGGTAACAAATCCTAATCCAAAATAAAAATCTGGGTGGCGACTCTTAAACTCTTTGAGTTTGGTGGCATCGTCCACAAGTTGGCTTCTTGCTACCCTTTGAGTTTGGTTCTCAGGTGGTGGTTTCTCCCTTGTTCCCTTGATCCATTAATTTATGAAGCTTTTTCAGGGATTATAAAATTTCTTTTGCCGAGAAAAAAAAAATTCAACTTTTGATGCTTATAGCATCATGTCTGGTCTAGTGCTGGTTCAGTCTTCGTCCAGACCAGAGTACCCTGGTCTGGATGAATGTACCTGAAATTCCTATTTTGCTACCAATTAATTCAAGCAAATAAATAAGAATTGAAGAAAAACGATGAACACAAAGATATACGTGGAAAAACCCTAAATGGGCAAAAACCACGGGAAGGAATCAAACACTATAAAAATCATTGTGCGGTTACAAAACGACCTTACTCACAATTGAGACTCCTCGCAATTGACCTAAGATCGGTTGCCGACTCCTCGTTCACCACACCCAGTATTTGATTGCCGCTGCCTCGAATCCACGAGCCTTCCAAATGTCATTCCGGAAATCCACCGGAAAAAACTTGAACTTGATTGTTGTTGTAGAAACCTCTTGAAGATTTGATTAATTCTCCATGGATTAAGTGCTTCAAGATTCACTACCAATACTCTAGGGTTTTTAGTAGGTTGAAGAACAAAGGCACTGATATCACTTTTGCAGCCGACTCCCTCACCCTAGATCCAAAACCATGATATATTTATAGAGTTGTCATTCCGATCAATCGCATTGTGAACCGATTGATCGGACCATTATAGATCTGATTTTCGGAGATGCCCGAGTAAGAACCCGATTGATCCATCTATCAATCGCTATGCTCTGAAACTTATTTTATACCACGATCCACGGCCTATGCTAAAATCAGAGTTACCTGATTGAGAAACTGATTGATCGCATAATGGAGCTTCTCGTTCCGAATGCTGACAACCGACTAAAAACACTCTAACTCTCAAATTACATTATAAAGAGATTCCTTCCACTCTAATCCTATACAGACTCCTACTTAGAAAATTACAATTCGATATCAATATGTGTTTTGTCACATGGAATTGCCAAAACAAAACAACTCCGGAATTTGATCCTTACAATCTCCCCCTTTGGCACTTCCATGACAAAACACACTACAATGAAAATCTCTCCTATAAAATGAATTCAAAAGACGAACTGCGATCGAGTTGTAGAGAAGCTGCAAATAAAACTCAACATTCAACCAAATTAGAACAATAAGCAACCTACTCCCCCTTTCAACATTCTCCCCCTTTTTGAACCTACTCCCCCTTTCAACATTCTCCCCCTTGTTCACATGGAATGACAAAGGGCAAATAGGATAAATGATAAAGTAATAAATGTGAGTGGAAGAGCACTAAACAATTAATGACCAATAATAGCAACCAAATAAGAAATTTATGAGAGGGGTGAATACTAGCATAAATGTGCATTAGACACGAATCGATGACAAAGGTGTGTGGGTGACATGTCAATAGCCCTCAAGACTATTAGTTACAAACGAGGTTTCTCATATATGCTCGGACTGTCAAACTATCTCCCCCTCACGAAGTCAAACAACGCAAAAAAATGATAAGACAGAAAAATGACATAAAACACCGAAACTCCCCCTCAATTAAGAAATAATAATAATAATTTTTTTACAGGATATTCTACTCCCCCTCAAACAATGAATATTAATTTTTTATCACAGCATTTTTATATAACAAAAGGAACACTAAAAATGTGAGTAAATAAAGGAAGAGGATCAAATGTGACACACCTGCTTTGATCACTATCGTTAATAACCATGAACACACACATCAAGACAAAACATGAACAAATATTGTGAAATACACTTTAGAAACATCAGACTAAGAATGCAACACACAACATGGCCGAATGATAAACTGTGTGTGTGAATCACAAAGATCATATCAAGCTCAACTCATTAAGTTCGTCGGTTCTCATGTATACTAGGAGTTTCAAGACACCTCCCCCTCAAGAAGTCAAACCGAGCTAGGTCCTCAATGTGATTAACGAACGAGCAAGCTAAATACTCCCCCTCAAAGTCACATCCTTTTTTCTTTTTTTTTTTTCATATTAATTTTTTTAGAGAGCAACACAAAACCAAATATTCTCTTTTACCCCACTGCCGTTTGACGCAAATATTGGGACTAAGAGTACCTCATACCCAATGCCCGGTTACTAAGCGAATGGTCCAATAATACCTTCACAAGGTCTATCCATCTTTTGACGCGAACACTCAGAGGGAGAGTACCTCACCCCGATTGCTCGGTTACTCAATGAACGCCCAAATAGGTAAACAATATAAAACTACCTTCACAAGATCTATCCATCTTTTCACGCGAACACTCAGAGGGAGAGTACCTCACCCCGATTGCCCGGTTACTCAATGAACGCCCGGATAGGTAAACACTATAATACTATCAAAATGGCTCTAGCACATGGGAATAGTAGCCATAGGTCAATTTCAAAGGGGCGAACACAATAAAACGGCTAGATATATGAGACTAACGTGAATAAGGAGCAATCTATCATTTTTGTGAGATAGTGGAGAACATACAGCAATGAAGCATGCAACACTCATCATCTAAATGCATCGAAGAGTGAGAAATCACAACATATACGCATGCATGTTGTATTGATAGTGTCGATGCTCATGATAAATTGATGATAGTAACTCGACACAGAATGAAGCCACCAAAAATATATATATATATTTTAGAATTTTAGAAATCTTAATTTTTTTTTTAAATTTTAGAAATATGAATGTTTTTGGTTTTTTTTTTATATAACAAAAGAAACACTCAAAGAACGATAAAATAACTACGAAACAAAACATGAAATTAAAACTCCATAACTCTAGGTATTAAGAAGATATGAATGATCAATTAAACCTGTGTTATGGAACCACAACCTAGCCTCAAAAAGCAAGATCAACCTCTCCAGATGAACTATAGTCATCTAGATAGTCAAGGTCATCATCAATATTAGAGACCAAATCAATTTTACGAACCCAAATTTGTCTAGTCTTACCCATTTCAACACTAGTCTTTTTAGTGGTCAGGGGTGTTGAATTTACCTTCGTAAAATTGGCAAGCAACGGTGTCCTACATCTAGGCCTATGAAAATACTCCCTATGATTATTCATATCATGGTAGCGGGGAGAATTCCTAAGGTATCCATGAAGGGAAAAACAGTGTGGACGAGTATAGCCTTTTATTCTACAATGATAGCAAGTGGGCACAAAATAATTATGATCATTGTACCCAGCCCATGGTCTCTGAACATCTCCTTGTTTGTTTATATCCTTTTATTATAGAGCATATTATCATACTTGATATTGTTATGAGTAATAGAAGCATAACCATGCAATTTAAAGCAGTGTGGTTGAATGTGACCTTTTGCATTACAATAGTGACATGTGGGGATGAACTTGTTATTCTTACTATCTTTCGTGTTTTTTTTTTGATCAACAAAAGAAGATTTATTAAAGAACTTGAAAGGGGTACATCGAGAAGGGAGGAGGGACATTCAACCGAGGTTGAAAGAAGGAAAGAAAAGAAAAAGAAAACAGCCAAAACAAGAAGCCAAACCCAAAACGAAACCCAAAACGGCACCGCCAAATCGCAAAAGCCCCACTTAGAGCAGCCCCTAAAAGCCAACAATCCGACCGACTTTAAACCATACCACACCCAAACGCCGCTGCGACCCCACAACAAAATTCAATAGAAACTTTACCTCTCAATAGATTCCTCCCATTTCCTAGCCATATGAGAGTATGCTTGCAATTCTTCCTCAATCATTTCCTTTAAAAGTAATGCATCCTCAGAACGGAGATTTACTGCAAGATTATTTCCAGTGGCCAATGTTGCAATAGATTCTTCCTCTATCATTTTCTCTTTGCTGCTAACATCCTCTTGAGTCCAATGCATGGACCCAGACTCAGAGAGCCTACTATCCCCCAAAGAAAGAGGTCCAGGGCCAAGAAGAGACTTTTCATTTGAACTTAAATTCTCCTTATCCAGCTTAAACCTCCTCGAGCAGCTCTCTTTTTTGTCCAAGCGAAGTGGCCTGGAAAAAAGAGTAGCTTTCAGAGGACAAGGTCTCCAAAAGGAGATAGATTTCTTGCGACCCTTTTGCTTTGACCGGCTTTTCTTCTTGTGGCGCTTGAGTTCCACATAATTAATTAGAGGATCTGCAGAAATAAGATCTAAGGAATGGCAATCATCGTCATCTGCAGATTGAATAGGGTCACTATCTTCAGAGCTCATGCAAACCCCAAGCGATTTAACCCCAATGTCTTTGCCTGGAAAGGAGTGGACAAAAGACTCCAACACCAACGAGTCTAAGCCCACCAAAGAGTCTAATCTATGAAGAGAATTAGAAACCTCTTCAGATTCCATTTCCAAAGTATGAGCCTCCTTTGGGTCCTTTGGAATCTGTGAAAGCTGAACTTCATTCACACTCACGGAGTCCATCCCAAATACTTTAGCATTCTCCGAAAGAAAATTGCTAGATTCCACCTTTCTGAAAGAATCATCCTCCTCGATTCTGACCACGTGTCTTATCCCATCTACAACTAGTTCAACGACCCCTTTTATCCTCTGCGTTTGGTCAGTGGCAATCAAAATTCTGCCCTTTTCGTATGAACCTCCTTGCAAAGTGTTCTCGTCCACCTTAAGAAAGTCTCCCCAGATATTACCAATCTCTTTGAAAGTTTGTGAGGACCAAGCGCTAAGTGGCATACCAAAGCAAGAAATCCAAACAAATCTCTCCTCCTTGGCTTGCTCGCCATTCCAAGATTTGATATCTTCGAACCAGTTCATCACCCATTTTTCTTTAATAATCTTATCTCTGATGCCTTCGTTGGCAAAAGTTAAAACAACATACCTTCCGCCAATCGCTTTAATTTGGACGTCATGAACTTTCTGAAAATTAAAGACACTCTCCAGATCTTTTGTAGAAAGAAGCTTACGGATCTTCGCTATGGCGCTCCTGTATAGCCATCCAATACCAATAGATAGACACTGAATACTTTTCCTTGCATTTTGCTCTCCAATGTGTTCCACCCCTTTAGTGACTTGTGCGTAAGTTTTCCTATCCTTGATAAGTCCATGCTGCGAGAAATCCAAATTCTGACCCGACACATATGCTTTTGATCCCTGTTCGGTATTGTGCCTCATTCCGGCTTTAAGATAAACACCTTCTCTATTAGAATTAGACGAAATAGGCCTATTCCTTTTAGCCTCAAAGGAAGCAAGCTTAACAAAAAGTTTCTTATCGTCAAGCCATATGCCGTTAGTCCGAAGAATGGCCAAGTCTGCCGAGACAAGACAATTGTACCTGATGAAGCCAAATCTATTACCCGTTGCTTTGCTCCTTTTCTCCGGAATGAAGACATCTTTGACAACCCCAAACTTATTGAACATCATCTTCAACCATGGCTGACTAGTGTCTTCAAGAAGGTTATCCACAAAAAGGGTAATAAGAGGTTTTCCGGAATCTCCATGTCTCGAGTGATTGTGGATGACAGGGATCCAACCATCATCAGCAGCTTGATTAACAACACGAGAAGGCATTGAGAGGACCTTGGCCTTTACATCAAGCTAGAGCCCACTGAGGGATAATCACAAACACCAAGAGACAAGATTCAAACCACCAATGCTTCCCTTGACAGACCAAGTAACAGACAAGAATCAAACCACCGATACTCAGCCAACCAACCCCCTACTTCAATTCAGTCAGGCAGCAACAATGCAAACCAAAGATTCACACAAGCAGATCTCGAAAATAAAAAACTCAGCAGATATTCAAATGGAGCTCCATTTCAGGTTCCAGTAATGGAGAGAAAAGGGGTATTTGGGGTTACCTGGTTAAGAGATAGAAGAAACCCAGAAACCGTGAGCACCCCTCGTGATCATGAAGTGGAAATCTCTTGGAGTCTCAGAGCATATGATGAAGAACCCAGAACTTTGACAAACCCCCCTTTTGAATTTCACGATAGAAAGGCCGACGGCTATGGATCTCGAAATTGGAAAGGGGACTGAAGATCTGATGAAAACCTTGATGATTTCGCAAAACCCACTGAAATCAAACTCCAGTTGGCCCGATTGAGGTGTGTGGAAGGTTAAAAGGGGAGATTTTCGTGTTGCAAGCTTTCTTACAACCAATCTTAGCAGTGGCTATAAGTGGAGTTTTTGAGATTACCTCTTTAAAGCTCTCCTCAATTACCTTTCCTCCTCGTTGTTTTGAGGAAGATGCCTCGAGATATCCAAGGCCAGACTTATCATTTGGTGGCCTCTGTGCACGCAGAATATCATCCAAATTCTTTGAACCTGCATTCATTCGCTCAAAAACATTATTAGCATTAGCAAGTTCAGTGTTTAACTTATCTATATTACCTTCGTGGATTGTGTTGAGATCACTCAAGGCCTTGATTTTCTCTTTAAGATCTATCCTCTGTTTTCTAAGATTATCCCTTTCATTTGTAACCTTATCTAAAACTCCTTGCAGTTCTTCCACTTGACTTTGCACTTTAGCTAACTCCGCACTGGCATGTTTGTATTTTTTTGCCAGCTTGAGATTGAACTTGTTAATTTTCAGACTTTGCTTGTAAAGCTCTTCGTATTTTTCTCTCAACTCATCACTATCCTCTGTCTCATTTCCACTCTCATCATCACTGTCATCGCAAGAGTCAACATCACTAGTTTGTGAGTGTAGAGATGCCCCAAAAGCTATAAAGTTAGTATTGCATTCTTGCTCTTCCTCAGACTTATCAGATTCAGTATCATCATCCCATGTAATATTAGCCTTATAATTTGTTTTCTTTGTCAGCTTGTTGACACATTCATGGGCCAGATGACCATACCCATGACATTCAAAGCACTTAGGTCCAGGTGGTGGTCCCTTTATTCTCCTTTTTCCTTTTCCACTAAAAGAATCAGCTTTTCCCTTGTTTGAATTTTGGTTTTTAAACTCATTTTTAGCAGGTCTCTTTTTAAAAAGTTTTTTGAATTGTTTGGTAAATAAGGTCATGGCTTCAAAGTCAAGATCAACATCACTATCAGAATCGCTATTATCTTTTTGAAAACTGGAAAAAGCAATCGGCTTAGCCAAAGATTTTGTTTTGGATTTATATGAATCAGGTTGTAACATATCTGCTTCATAGGTCTGAAGGATACCAACAACTTCTTCAACAGACTTATTCTTAAGTTTTTTCTTTACCTTGAAGCATTGCCACCTTGGTTTTAAATCTTTCAGGGAGTGATCTTAAAATCTTTTTAATAACTCGAAAAGGAGGGATAGACTCACCTAGGGTTTCACAACTATTGACAATGGAAATCAGCCTAGAGTAGTATAAGTTAAAAGTCTCATCTTCTTCCATCCTAATCGTCTCAAAGTCAGTGGTAAGTCTCTGAAGTTTAGATTGTTTAACAACATAGGTCCCTTCATGACAAGTGACTAAGATATCCCACGCATCCTTAGCAATCTCACAATTGGCGATTTTTCGGTGCTCAATCACATCTACAGCACTAAAAAGAATATCGAGAGCACGATTATTAGCCTGAAGCACAACCTTTTCGGCAGGGGATAATTTGGAGCTTAATTTAGGGAGGGTCACATTGTTTTCCACTTTTGTGGGATATTTGTACCCTTCCACACTTGATTTCCAAATTTCCTCATCGACTAATCTCATTATAGCTTTAATTCGGGACTTCCAATAATCAAAGTTCTCACCGTCCAAAATCGGGACGCGACTGGAATGATGATTCATATTTAAACTATTGTTCATCGTGACTAAGGATCCGCTCAGGAAAGAAAAAATTCCTACAGATTATGAGCGACCCGCTCTGATACCAAGTGAAATTCCTATTTTGCTACCAATTAATTAAAGCAAATAAATAAGAATTGAAAAAAAACGATGAACACAAAGATATACGTGGAAAAACCCTAAATGGGCAAAAACCACGGGAAGGAATCAAACACTATAAAAATCATTGTGCGGTTACAAAACGACCTTACTCACAATTGAGACTCCTCGCAATTGACCTAAGATCGGTTGCCGACTCCTCGTCCACCACACCCAGTATTTGATTATCGCTGCCTCGAATCCACGAGCCTTCCAAATGTTATTCCGGAAATCCACCGGAAAAAACTTGAACTTGATTGTTGATGTAGAAACCTCTTGAAGCTTTGATTAATTCTCCATGGATTAAGTGCTTCAAGATTCACTATCAATACTCTAGGGTTTTTAGTAGGTTGAAGAACAAAGGCACTGATATCACTTTTGCAGCCGACTCCCTCACCCTAGATCCAAAACCATGATATATTTATAGAGTTGTCATTCCAATCAATCGCATTGTGAACCGATTGATCGGACCATTATAGATCTGATTTTCGGAGATGCCCGAGTAAGAACCCGATTGATCCATCTATCAATCGCTATGCTCTGAAACTTATTTTATACCATGGTCCACGGCCTATGCTAAAATCAGAGTTACCTGATTGAGAAACCGATTGATTGCATAATTGAACTTCTCGTTCCGAATGCCGACAACCGACTAAAAACACTGACTCTCAAATTACATTATAAAGACATTCCTTCCACTCTAATCCTATAGAGACTCCTACTTAGAAAATTTCAACTCGATATCAATATGTGTTTTGTCACATGGAATTGCCAAAACAAAACGACTCCAGAATTTGATCCTTACAGTACCCATGGGCCAAACTAGAACCTCCGAATCCTTCCTACAACTCCCAGCATGTTTGGTCCAGACCGCCCTTAACCTAATCCGGACGAACGAGGCCGAAATTCAGTGTTTTGTTATGTTTGTAATGTAATTTTTAGTAATGCGTATAAATAGGGGTTCCAAACATTGGTTTAGGGATATCCAGTTAGTTTAAGAGGCAACCTAGAGAGAAACTCCATTGTTCTTCATGTTTTCAAGTTTTCTTCAATTGCAAGAGCTCCAATCTCTCTCATATGGCCGGCTAAACACCGATCTAGGGGAAAATGAAGCCCCGATCCAAGTAACTATGTTTATATATAGGTTTTAGGTTATTATTTTAATCGATTGATCAAATAGAACTTTTTCTATTACATATGAATGCAATGATTTTAAACTTTTCAATCTATTAGGTATTTACTTGCATGCTTTCAAATACCAAGTTAATCGATGGTTTTCAATGTTTGTGCTTGGTGATTGGGATAGGTTATGCTTGTAAGACAGATCATGTCATTGGGCAGCCTGTGAAAGAGACAAACTAGCGAGACGGTCCATGCTATGAGATAGCCCATGCCTGTTGGCTACTCAATTATCTTCTAGATAAATATCGAAAGGGTTTGAAAGCCCTTGCTATATTCATTTATGATTCAAAATAATAACCCTAGCATCTGCATAGCTTAGTTACGTGGTCAGGGTGGAATAGAAACCCTAGATCCTCTCTCCACCAGTTTTACTCTATTTAATTATTGCTTCTTTTAGTTTATTAATCTTCAAAACATTCAAATCAACTTCTCCTTTCATCGAATCAAATTAGAAACCAATCAAATTCTTTATAGCTTAGCCAATCTATCTCTGTACATCGATACTCGGACTTAGCATCCATTCTCTGGAACAAGGGTTGATTTCTTGATATTATAAATATATTTTTTGCCGAGTACGACACAATCAATGTTTTTTGGGTCGTTGATATGTAAGCGATCTCTACTTCTTCTTTTTTCTATTTGGGTCTACCGGTGTTTGTTCGGCAGCAAAATTATTGTTTGGGAGTACCACAATTGTTTTGGTAGCACTATTATCATGTAAGCGATCTCTACTTCTTCTTTTTTTCTATTCGGGGCTACCGTTGTCTGTTCGGCAGCAAAATTATTGTCTGGGACTACCACAATTTTTTCGGTAGCACTGTTATTAAGTTTACCGTTTCTTCAACTGTTTGTGTGGATATCGATTCCTCATTGTTGTTGATTTATATTACACAATAGGGAAAGGCTACAATATACCTATTTGGGTGTGTCTCAGATGCACTCTTAAAAACGTTATGAATTGATTACCGCTTAGGAATAAAAAGTTACGAAACAAAAAAACGTTAAGATAATAAAGAAAATGTTATGAATTATATTGCTGAAAAGTTATGAAACACAATAATATGTCACGATTGGCCATGAGGTGGCACAATATGGACCATACAATAGGTGCATATCGTACACACATTTAACATATGTGAATTGTAGCTATTCCCTACACCATGACTGAATTAAGTGTGACGACTGTTCCCAAATTAGATTTTTCTCTTTATCAACATGCACCTGCTCATCATGTTACTAGTGTATTGTTGAATGGGAAAAATTTTGCTGCATGGGGTCAATCTTTCCGACTCTATGTTGGAGGTAAAGGCAAGTCCGGCTGGCTTCTGGGCAATTAGAAGGAGCCCAAAAGGATTATCTTAATTGGGCTTAATGGGACATTGACAATTGTACTATTTTGGGTTGGCTTTTCAACTCTATGGAGGAAAAAATTTACAACATGTTCATATACTAAGACAGTATTTCGGGTTTATTGGCTGCTTTGCAACAAATATATGTACATGCCCATAATGATGCTCGTATTTTTTAGCTATATCAAAATGTCTCGTATGAATCCCAAGATAAGGAGACCTTGGGATTTTCCGTGGCTAAGTTCTTTCAAAGTATTTGCAGTCTCGTCGGGCGGAATTGGCCCAATATGAGCCTTTGAGTGACTTTCCTGCTAAGGCAGCTTCAATTGTGGTCAAAAGGAAAAATCATCGGCAGACATACCAGTTTTGATGGGTTTGAAGCCTAAATTTGAATCTATCCGAATTTAGATTTTGAACATGACACCCATGATCTCGTTGTATGAGGCCTTTGCTACTATTGGATGAAGAGAGACGGGGTCGGCTATTTATCAGACAACACTTGTTGTAGTTCAAAAGCTCGCCCACCAAATGGGACCATTGTTTGCCACCATTGTGCTCAAAGTTGTCATGGGCTCGTTGCTTCAAACTTCACCCCGAGATGAAGAAGCAGTTTGCAAGGAACCATTTTTTTGGTCCAAGTTCTGCTCGGACAGCTATAGTTGCAGAGCATGTCGGTGGTTCAGGATCCCCCGCACAATCTGACATTACCCATCTTCTATCTCAGATCAATTGGCTTCAAAAGCAACTTGGTTCTCTTACTACCCATGCTAAGGGAGGATCTCAATCTTCCACTGCGACCCTTGCTACAGTTACTAACACTGCTTTTCAGCCTCAGTGTAAGAGACCTACTTGCGTTTTCGATTATGAAGCCAATTAATGATCATACAACTGGTGAGTTGTCATTTTTTTTCATCTTGTGTCCCCACTTATAGTCAAACAGCTTGCCAATCTGATGAATCTATCTCCCATATCAACCATAAGGGTGATGTTTGCTTATCTTCTGTAAGCTCCAAAAAGCTGCGTCCCTTTTGTGGTTGGCAATTCCATTTGACAAATCATATATTTACACGTATCCCTTTGTTTATCAAGTTGTAATTTTCTAAGTAGGAGTCTGTATAGGATTAGAGTGGAAGAAATCTCCTTATAATGTAATTTGAGAGTTAGTGTTTTAGTCGTTTGTCGCCCGATCAATATGGTGCATTTAGCACAGGAAGATCAATCATGGGATCAATCGGTTTCTTAGTTGGGTACCTCCAATTATTTAGCATAGGTTGCAATTTTGCACAGGTCGTGAAGTTTTAGAGCATGTGGATTGATAGAGGGATCAATTGGGCTTTTAATCGGTAGCTCCAAAAAAATCGGATCTACAATAGTCCGATCAATCGGATTATGATGCGATTGATCGGAATGACATCTTCTATAAAACATCATGGCTTTAGATCTAGGGGGCGGGTGCAAAAAAAGAGATCAGTGTCTTTGTTCTTCAACCTACTAAAAACCATAGAGTATTGATAGTGAATCTTGAAGCACATAATCCATGGAACATTAATAAAAGCTTCAAGAGGTTTCTACATCAACAATCAAGTTAAAGTTTCTTCTGGTGGATTTCCAGAATAACGTTCGGAAGGATCGTGGATTCGAGGCAGCAGCAATCAAATACTGGGTGTGGTGAACGAGGAGTCGGCAACCAATCTTAGGTCAATTGCAGGGAGTCTCAATTGTGAGTAAGGTCGTTTCGTAACCACACAATGTTTTTATAGTGTTTGATTCCTTCCCGTGGTTTTTGCCCATTTAGGGTTTTTCCACGTATATCTTTGTGTTCATCGTTTTTCTTTAATTCTTATTATTTGATTTAATTGATTGGTAGCAAAATAAGAATTTCATCTTCTAACATGACTCTTACATCTGTTCTTCATATACCTAAGTTTTTAGTTAATCTCTTATCTGTGAGTCGTCATGCGAAAAATCTTCATTGTGTTGTCATTTTTTTGCCCACTCGTTGTTTATTGCAAGACCCGAATTCGAAGAGGATTTTTTGCAAGGGATACAAAAGCGATCGATGGGTGATACTACTTTGCGGGCCTCTGCTATCACCACCATCTACATCGAGACTTCCAGCATCTATTTTGCCCAAGTCTAGTTCTTATGTGTTTTCTCTTAACATAGTAAATTTTGTGGCATGCCTGTTTAGGACATGCAAATTTTCAGTATTTGTGTTTATTATTTCCTTCATTAAAAGCAGCTTTAAGGTTCATAATTTTCAATGTGTGGTCCGTGAACTATCTAAGTATACTCGTACTAGCTATATTCCTCGTATGAGCTTTGCTCTTAGTACTTTTGATCTTATTCATTTCGATGTTGGGGGACCTTCCCAGGTCACTTTTTTTTCTGATCATCATTATTACATGTAATATTTATTAACGATCACTCTCGATGTACATGGATGTACTTGTTAAAACAAAAATTGGATGTGTTGCCCCACTTTACTTAATTTTTGCAAATGATAAAAACTCAATTTCGAACTGTTGTTCGCAATATCCATTCCGATCATGGGGTGTGTACATTTTGAATGCATTTCGTTCTCAACTTAATAAGCAAGGAATCATGCAACAACTCACATGTCCGTCCACCCCTGCTATTTTGTTAGATCTGATCTTGTGTCAACTTCTGTTGGATAGTATTTGTGCTATTACCAATCCCACACAACTAGTTAATTGCATTCGGCAGGATACAAGTCCTCGTGAGGACTCATCATCATCATCATCCTCCTATATACAATAGCAATGTAGTTGGGGCTTTCAAAAGCCTCTAAATTTTTCAGATTTTAGAGGGGTCCAGCAGTTTTTCCCCCATTGGTTTTGAGTTAATTGCCACGGGGCAGGAAAACAAGTAAAACTACTTTCTTTTTTGTACAAAACTACCCTTTTTTTTTTTTCATGGGCGGGAAGGGGACGTGGGGTTTTCCTATTTTTTCCTATATGGGCTAGACAAAAAACACACAAAATGTGATTTAATTTCTCATTGTGTTGCCTTCGATACACGAAGCCGTAAAAAATGCCAATTTAATTTTTCTATCACCTATCATTTTTATCAGCTAGATAGCTTTATGCCCGTTCGATACACGGATGCTGGAAAAAGGCCAATATATTTTTTTGGTCCCGTGCATCGCACCGGTTCAACGCTTTGCATACCCTATACCAGTGTAGTTGAACCTCAAACGCATCCAAACCCCAAATGCTAATTTTCTAAAATTTTGATTTTTTTTGTTCTAAAAAAATACATGTGAAACTTAGAAATGAGAATGGGAACAACTGCCACCCCTTTCTAACTTCCTACAACCCCCACGTCTCCATTTCTTCTTCCTTTTTTATATTTCCAATTATTTGTGTTAAAAACCACCTTCTTTCAAACACTCCAAGCACGTACACCAGTCGAAGTCCCAAGCCCACGCTCTCTTACAAAAAAATGGTATGCTTTCGCCATATTTCTGTTTGCTTTTCTTCTCTGAAAAAATTACTCAATTTTTCGGTTAATTATGTAGGGTTTCGTTCTATTCCTGTTTCAAAAAAAACTGCTCAATTCAGATTCCATACGAGACAATTAAAAAGAGAGAGAGAGAGAGAGAGAGAAGGGATTCACGTTGATTTTTTTTATTCCACGTGTATCGAACGGGCACAACACTAGTTCCTACTATAAAGAAGGGAGTTGGGCTGATTTGTTCTATTTTTTTTTTTTTCATCGCAACCACTTGGTATGTCCTATAATTCTTTCATGGCAGAATATGTCTAGGCTATAAAGTACATGTAATAGCATATTCGACTTTTTAAAATAAAAGTTAAAAAAAATCCCACGAAATCCACCTCAGCCGCTAATATTCTCTCATCCGTTTTTCACATCAAAAACAAAAACAAAAATAAAACGTTCAAAGTTTCCCTGAAATTCAACTGTCTTTTAATACAATTATCACAATCAAGGTTTAATAGGACATCTTGTCAACCAAAAACAAAAGAGGTTTATTAGTGCATAGGTCATGGATAACTATCATTTTAAACATAGAAGTTGGGGCACACGCAATGTGTATGCAAATCAAACTTTGACCAAAAAAAAAAAAGTATACACAAAAGTATACGGTTTATAGTTTCATAAATTGCATGTCCATTGTAATATCTTTTTTTTTTATGAGAAAAGCTATTTTTTAGGTATTTAAGCAATGTATTGTGACAAATTACACTTAATCACATAATACATTACCATGTTAACTCCGCCGTCGACGCCACTTTTTCCACAATCTAATACCTAAGTACTCTCTTGTCAAATTTGTAGATCAATTGTGTTAGCTAGTATAACAGATAACGGCCATTTTGTACAGTAAAAACCCATCTTTAATTGCCTGTATACATTTTGAAGTCGATGTTGTAAGTTTGACAAAGAATACAATGTAGCAGAAATGTGTCATTATAAAATCCTATGAACAAATCTTTTCTAATGCGATAATAAGGTGCACGATGATTAATAAATAACTGCCTGATTGTCTGTTTGTGTTTCATCCACCGTAGTTTTCTCATCTTTACAATTATCTCAAAGCGAAAATACTAATTGTCTATTTCGTTTTCTTGTATATGACAACATATGATCTGAATTCATAAGAATCTCTCACAAAATTATGCATATCAGAATATATATATATAATCAATAAAATCTCTCTCTCTCGCTGGGAAAAGAAGGAAAATGTGTACGAACACCGAATAGTGCGACCACTAAAATTTTGATTGTGCAATTTGAGACTTTGATTAAAACACTGCCAATGCCAGTAACCAATTTGAAGAGAGAGAGAGAGAGAGTTGTGAGTTTCTTTGGTTTCGGTGGAAAATTTAAGTCGTAGGTGTACTAAAGAGAAGGTAAGAGCCTGACTTCATGAACAGAACACTACATGAACAGAGCATTAAGGAAAAAAAAAAAAAAAAACCTGTAATTTAGCAAAGTAGTAAAAAATAGAGATGAACAGAGCTTTTTTCGACTGTGGTCATTTGGATTTTGTGCAAGAGATAGATATTAATGGCCCAGTTTTCCAAAAGATTTTAGCGCCCAAGCGCTGAAATCATGATATTTCAAATCAAAAAATGAAGTGGTTCCGTGTATCGTTTTCCAATTTTTTTTCGCACCAAGTTAAAGTACACGAGGAGTACTTTAATTTGGTGCGAAAAAAATTAAAAAACGATACACGAAACCACTTCATTTTTTTAGCACCTGGGTGCTAAAATCTTTTGGAGAACTGGGCCAATTATTACGAGAAGGATGGATGGAGACAGACATGGATTTTTGAGGATAAAGCAGGAGGGAAATGTGAGCCAGCTTCAAAGGGACTCCATACTGAAATGTTGCTCCCCTTTATATATTAGAACAGCTAATAATTTTTTCCGTGCTCCATACATTGTACATGACCGACTGCTAGTCTACTTCACAATTCTCAATTCTCACTTTATCCATCATGGGTGCAACACCAGACTGGATCTGGGGTCTTGCTTTTCGCCCCTGCTTGGCACCTTGCTTATTCAAGGAGTTGAACAATGAGAAAAAAAAGTGAGTTAATAATTCTCAAAATATTGACACAAAGCACTAGTTAAGGTTGGAAATAGTTTTATACCATTTGCAGGGCCGGCCCAGGCAGGCCTTAGGCCTGGGGCATCCAAAAAAACTCCTAAAATAGGGGCACTCCAAGGGATTTTAGTAGTAGGCTTAAGTAGGGATCATTTCTAGCCCAACAAAGAAAAATAAAAAGGCCCAATCTTATTTTTGAAAAGGCCTAAACAATTGTAATGTGCATGGGCCTAAAGGCTCAAACTAAATCCAAAAAAAAAAAAATCTGAAAGCAGAGAACTCATTCTGCTTATCTTCTAAATAAAATGATTAAGTCTAGTTTATTATTGGCTTAAAGACGAAGTAATTAGGTAGTTATTTTCTCATCTTCTTGCTAGAGTTTTGAGTGGGTTTGTAATTGAGATTTTTAAATTGACACAAGTTCTTGAGTTTTTTCAAGTAACCAAAAAGTTGTTGATCAAATTTCAATATTTTTCCAGCAGATAAAGTCGAAATATTAATTCTAGCAGATCAAATTTCTTACTTATTATAAGTAGTCCAATGAGCCATTTTGACCCAAATTTTTTAGAGGAAACTTAAAGAACAACAGATTTGGGTAACACTAGATTTTAGCATTGGTATAACAAAGGAGTTTTGACCCAAATTTTGCTTGTAAAAAAGGCACAGGATTGGAGATGCTCTAAATCGTTGTTAAATTTAGCTTGTTTTAATTTCCTTTTGGACAGGGAGATTGTAGTAACAAAAATGTCGAAAGTTCGGTCAAGGAACACGAAAATTTTTGGGGCACATTTTTTTCAATTAGGCCTATGGCACCCAAATATCTTGGGCCGGCCTTGACTATTTGAAAATAATTTATGGAAAAGTAAACATAGTTAAGGATATAGACTCTTTTTTTTGGTAACGAAGACTATCCCGATGTCCCTTATGTCTCTTCCAAAATCCTTTTCATGCGTTCAATCGTTAACTGCAATGACAAATCACTGGGGAGGAGAATCGACCGTACCTGATCTTGGGTTTAGGTGTTCAAATCGGTGCTGAACCTTCCATGTTAACTGTAAATCGACCGTGTTAGATCTGATTTTGTGTTTAGGTGTTCAATGGGCCAACAATGAACAAAATGCACAACTCTCCATCATGTTGCAGACAAAAACACTGGTCGATCCCAGAAAGAAAAACTCCCTTTTCACTACACACGAGCTGGACTCGAACCAGCAGCTCTGGAAAAACCAACCAGCGAATTTCCTTTCTTCAATCATGATTAACGCGGTTCGTTTCATTCTTTGTTCAAATTGCGTCCAAGTTGAATTAACCGCTACTAACATTTCGAAAATGGCTTGACTGGAAAAAATAAGGCATGGAGCAATATATATACAAGAGACCCTTAACCACAAGCCCAATTCTTTTTCTTTCTATTTTGTATTGGCAGGCTCAATTCCATGACTATGAGGCCCTTTTTAGGGAAGAAAAGTGGTGACTATTGTTTTTTTTTTTGGGGATGGTACAGGACATATGGTGACTGGACTTCCATTAGTCCACATAAGCCTTTTCCGTCACCTAATGGACAGAAAGGGTATCATTGCAATTGTCAAGGTTTTACAAGATGAAATTGAAACTAGAATTTCTTACAAGGACGATTTTGAAAATTGTGATATTTTTCGGGGGCCAAAAAACCAAATAAGCCTAGGTGAAATTCACTACTATTGTTCTTGTGTACTCACTGTTGTTACCAATACGTGCCTCACTGATATAAATTTTTGGGTCCGACGTCACATCTAGGCCTGCTTCACTGTCTCAAAGAAACCAGACTCATACATATATGGGCTTAAGCGTAAGTTGCAATAAGGAAAATGTGACAACTAAAAAAACCCTCTGATTTTTCTTGCAGATATTTCTCTCTCAACACCCACAACCACTTCCCTGGTCTTCGATCACCCATGGCCATGAAATTCTTACAAAGAAAGACTTTGGTCAATAATAGTTTGGCCCACACATAACCTATTCAATATGGCATTACAGCATCAAATGACAAATTCTTTCCCTTGTTTAATATTAACATATCATAAATGCCCCAACACACAGGAATCACAGTGAAGTTATTATCATTCAGTCACAAACTTTTGTTTCTTACTTTAGGTCACCTGCTGCCCTCTAGGAACCGGTGTTGACTCCCCAAATCCTTATCATGGCCGTGCAAAGGGACCTTAACGTCTCCCCAAAAAAAAAAAACTTGCCATCCATGCTGCAAGCAAAACAGCTAGCCCAACATCACTCAATGACTTTCACACCAGTTACACTATATTTTCTCATACTTTCATATGTTTGGTCGAATCCCCTAGCCGTGGCTGTGGATGGAAACCAGTTCGTCCACAATGGCTTCAATGGAGCTGATATTTACCTTTATGGGGTTGCAAAAATTCATTCCAATTGCAGCTAACCAGCAGTTCAAGGCAACAAATCGGCCTTGCTTTCTACCAACTTCCTATAAGATTCAATACATCTTCATCCACATTACCCCAAGCTCTTTCATTTTTCACCAATTTAGTGTTTGTCATTGTCCCCGAGATGACAAATCTTAATGCTAATGGAATGGCCTTTGCTATCTCACCATCTATGGACTTCACTCGAGCTGTTGGAGGCCAGTATCTTCAGCTCCTCAATTCTTCTTACAATGGGCTCCCTTCCAACCATCTGTTTGCAATTGACTTTCAAGGAGAGTAAAGTAAAGGAACACGACAAGGAGATTTACGTGGAAACTACTTAGAGTCTAAACACCCTAAGCATAGAACCACAACCTAATCTACTAATTGCTATAAATCAAAAGGTTGAATCAGGTGTCACAACTTACAAGATTAGGAATTACTAAGTTGCCCAAGCTACACCTGACTCCACACCTTGATTTAGCTCACCGATCGAGCCCCTTCTTGATTCCATAGCTGCCACGAGTCCAACACCCCTCGATCTCGGTATCAAAGATGGCTCTGGATCATCCGGCCATAAAGATTTGAAGGTATGAATGTATGATGTGTAAAAGATATGATTTTATGATGATTTTTAGTAAAAACAATGGATTATGAAAGGATTGCACAGTTGCACTAGACTGACAATAAAATGATCAAACACAAAGTTTGTATCATTAAAAATGCACCAACACATACACAAGAATATAGGAAGGGGAGTGTTTATCTCTCTTAAAGTGGGCTAATGCAAGAGTTGTATGAAAAGTAATCAAACTAGATGCAATCCGTGGAATATTACAAGATTAATCTAGATTGACAACGGTAATGATCAAATACAAAGTTTAAATCATTTTGATGAACTAAAACTCATGAAAGTAAGAGTAAAATCATTTTCTCTATCTAGAATGTGTAAAATCTGGGGACCTGGGGTTGTTACTGTGCACAAGTGTTTTCAACGGTTCGGATGAAAACAAACTATTCACGTGAATAGTTCTCCTATTTTGTTCGAAATCTGGATCGTTCATCCAAGCAACGGACGGCGTGGATAGTGCATAGTAGCAACCCCCCATCCAATGATAGGGTTGGGAATCCAGAGTGCTGCAGTGCTTCCCAAACGCTTACCCAAGACTGTTCAACTAAGGCTGAAGAACACTTGCATAGTGCTTCGAGAGCGGCATGCCAATAGAGCGCTTGGCGCTTCCCTATTTCATGCCTTAGCCATAAAAAGATATTTCTAATTAATTCAAATGTATTAAGTATAATCAAAACATGCATTGTTTAATTTTTAAAACTAAATGACAATACTAAATACATGATTTATACCGTCCATAAACCAAAGTGAGCACCGGCATGAGCATCATCTTTCTCTCAATGCTTCAATCAATGGCTTAATTTGGAGCATTTAGACACAACCCTAGACTTCTATCCCTCGAAACCAAAAGAATTACAGACTCCAATAATTTGTTGGAATCGGAAAGTTGCCAATTACATGCATTTATATCTTATGCATGTACTTTGCATCACCACCTTTGGACAAGTACTAGGCTGCAACATGCACAAGGGTTTTCGGGCATAACAAGACTTCAATCTATAGATGAAACCCCAATTAAATCTACAAAGATCTTTAATGCCATATATATATATATATATAGGGGTTGGTTTGCTAACAGAACTTTTAACACAAATTTTGACACAACATTCCAGCCATTGAAATGGATGGCTAAGATTAAAACATTAAAGTTGGACTTTCTCCCACACCTCTCTCCATCTCACCTAACGTGTTCTCAGACATTCATTTCAATGGCTGAGATGTTGTGTCAAAATTTGGGTTAAAAGTTGTATTACTGGAACCAGCGCAGTCAAGGATCCATTAAACTGTTTAAAGTGCGGACCTCACCTTTCCCGATTGAATTTGATGATCCGAATCGGTCATTGTGTTTACAATATTTTTTTAAGAGTCTCCGCAAGGAATCATAAAAAAAATGAAACTATATTATATATGTATAGTTTTATCGAAAACTGTTCGGATCAAACTCTTCCCAGTTATATGTGTTTATGATTCTCCGTAGGAACCCGTAAAAATATATTCTAAACACATTGGACTGTTCAGATCATTAAAATTCAATCGGGAAAGGTGAGGTCCGCACTTTAAGCAAAATCAAGAATCCCTTACTAGAAGACATATATATATATATATATATATATATATATATATATATATATATGTGTGTGTGTGTGTGTATGTGTGTGTGTGCATGCAGACGAGCCAGGATTTGCGTAGGGGGCGGAGCTATATTATTTTTCAATGTAATGGTAGGATTTTTTGAAATGGAATTCTTCAACAGGGAATTTTTCCATTTTAGGAAATAATGGATTTGCCTATAACTTGTAGTAGAAAATTCCGTTTTAGTTGCCGTTTGTTTTGGCAATCTTATTTCTTTCTAATTTTTTATTCTGTCATTTGTTGCCGAATTTACATTTTTAGTAGTTTTCATAATTTCTTTGATTTTGGCTTGATAAGCAAATCAAATCTTTTTGTTATTTGTTTCGTAGTTGGTCTAGGATGGCTTTGACGCTATATGTATCATCGTATGCCTTAGGGTAGAATTTGGTTGATTTTGATTGAAGAAAAACGAGATTATTCTAAAAATTGTTCGTTTATAGAGGTTGTACCTCCTCCTCAAACGTGTTCGTGTTTCTTCTTAAAAATTAGTTTAACAAAAAGAGGCCTTGCTCCATGAGTATAGAACCCTTGTGCTTCAGCAAAATTTTACAATGAAAAAGACTAGTTCTACAAGTGTTCAATTAGGTTTCGAATTAGAACGGATTTCATGTCGACTAGTGGGTGTTACGAACGCACGGATCTTAAAGCTTGACTTTTTAACTTTTTGAAAAATCCACTTAGTGAATTAGGATATGTTTAGCTAAAGGCGGATAACCATTAGGAACTTATATTTTATTATTTTCGTCTATGGACTCACTAAACCATATGTTCTCCTTTGGCAAAAAAACCAAAAACAGTTTTTTGGTTTTTTCATTTTGTCCTTATTCAATTTTTTTTTTTTTGCATTTGTTAGTTTTGCGTCAAGATTTTGTGGTTTCTGGATTCCTCTCGACAAGACGAATCTAACAAGTATAAAATTATGGTCAAAACTCAAAATTTTCTGAATAAAGCCAAAATACTTAGATTATTGAGGAATCCAGAAACCACAAAATCTTAATGCAAAACTAACAAATGCAAAAAAAAAATTGAATAAGGACAAATGAAAAAACCTAAAAACCGTTTTTGGATTTTTTGCCAATGGACAAGACCATATATATTTATGGCTCATAAGCACAAAATTTCTTGGGAATTAAAATTGACACTCCCCAGTTTGTTAATTGCACTCCAAAGGGGAGTGCCAATATCAATCCCTACATGGACTTCATATTGGCACTCCCCTTTTGAAGTATTGTTAACAATTAGGAGGTGCCAATATCAATTTCTTTCACACTGTTCATTCACCTACAGAACTTGCACAATGATCAAAACCAGCAGTTGAATTTTCTCTCTCGACAGGAAAACATTTTGCCCTATCAAAAAAATCCCCAGAATTAAACGAGTTCAGATTGTTTGTTAAAAGTGAGATTATATTAAGCTCCAATTTGTAGCAATTTTAGATTATTTGAAGTTGTACAAATACATTTTAACAAGAGTTCCCATAGACCATTATGTTTAATCTTGACTTTTACTTGAAAATAAGCTCCTCTATTACTTATTTAACAAAGAATCTGAACTTGGGTTTCATTCAATCACGAAGTTGAATGTGATGGGCAAAATTCCATATATTGTTTACAGTGACCGTTGTCTTGAAAAAGTCTCCAAGATCTAATTAAGCTATATCACATTTTCTCTTTCTTCTTTGTTTTGGGTACATCGAAAAAAAAAAAAATATATATATATATATATATATATATATATATATATATATATATATATATATATATATATATATATATATATCACATTTTCAGAACCATGACAATTGTCTTGGAAAAATCTTCATGTCTTATTAAGATATCTCATATTATACCGCCGATATTAATTTGGTCTATTTAGTAATGAATATTCACTACAAGAAAAAATATCTACTGTGAGGATTGAGTTTCCTCGCCAAAGAACCAAATTTCCTCGCTAAAGGAATTGGTGAGGAAAAATTTTCTCGCCAGGTTTCCTCGCCAAAAGGTCGTCGCAAAAGGTATTCTAGCGAGGAAAAATAAATTTCCTCGCCTAATCTGCCAATTGGCGAGGAAATTTTTTTGTCGCCTATTCGGAACAATTGGCGAGGAAATTTTTCCTCGCCTATTTGGACCAATTGGCAAGGAAATTTTGTTTTCCTCGCCTATTCGGAACAATTGGTGAGGAAATTTTTCCTCGCCTATTCTAACCAATTGGCGAGGAAATTTTTCCTCGCCTATTCTGACCATTTGGCGAGGAAAAATTTCCTCGCCAAAACTCCTGAAACAAAAACAAGAAGAAATCCAACTCTAGCTTCTCCGCCTCCGCTGGGAATCGAACCCGCGACCTCCTCTCAAGCAACGCGCGCCCCATCCACCACACCAACTTCCATTTCAATGCAAAGTTCAACAATTTTTAATATATAACCTTTTGTAGTTCTTTTTACCTCACTATTTTTTAAAAATCTTTTTGTCTAAATTTAGTCTCTTTGTAGTGTTTCTTTAAACTTCTTTCTTAAATCTTTTAATGTTATTTGTTTTTACTGAAGTTCTTATTTTTTATAATTTGATATTTTCCTATACCGTTTTATAAGTCTTTACTTGTTAGAATTACTTACCTTTGCATTTATATATTTGTTTATTTTTAAATTGGATTTTGTTAATATGTGCCCCCAAGGCACATGATAAGAACACATTAATTGCTCCACCTTACTCCACGTCCACTAGGAATTAAAGTAGAGTAATCAATCGTGTTTTGGAAAGATAAATATTTTTTTGATTAGTTAATTATCAAACATAAACCCAAAAATGAAGAAATATTGTTGGGTGAGACCTAACCACCTTCTTCGTTCCAATCGATAACATAAATTCTTCTTAACATCATGTTTTTAAACATTATTAGTATGCTAAAGAGTAATTTGGAATTTATTGACAAATAATTGATCTACTCTTTGGCTTTCTTGAATTTTTTAAACTTCTTATCATGAGAATTTACTTCACTAATTTGTTTTGAAGAGAAAATGTAAAAGTAAAAGAGGACTAAATATAAAAAGATTAAAAACAAGACAACATTAGCCCAACTAATAAGTCGAAAGTATAAATTTTCTGGCTTGGGGTTTTTTTTTTTATATAAATTCTAGTTGAAGGGAAAAATCAATTGCTTTGTGTTTGTAGACCATTTTGGTGAGTGATGCCCGTAGGATTTTTTTCTCTTTAGCGGGTTTAAACCGAGTTGAAACACTTATTAGAAAACTAAAGGGCAGTTGAAAAGATAGCATTGAAAGAGAAGTTAAAGGGTAATTTTTTTTAAATGACCATTAAAGGGTAATTTAGTCTCATTAGAAACACGTTTTCCTCCTAGACAGTACGATACCCACCTTTGTTTCAAAATGGATGATCGTTTTAGGAGACCAAATCATTTTTCTACTAGAGTAATAATAATAATAATAGATTTATATGCAAATGACATGATCAATATGATATGTATACATTTAGTCTCACTAATTAGTATGTGCATACGACAAATAAGTTCTTTTATTATAATTTTATAGTATCATAAATAGGATAAATATCTTACCATTGGGATAATACAACACATCTATATCAAAATCTAAATAGTCCTAGAAAAGGTGTGGAAATATTTTGTCACCTAACATTAACATTTGGCGACGAAACAAAATTTCCTCGCCTATTCTGAACAATTGGCGAGGAAACTAGCATTTCCTCGCCAATTCTTAGCTTTTTTGCGAGGAAAAATAATTTCGTCGCCAAATCTTAGCTTTTTTACGAGGAAAGATAATTTCGTCGCCAAATGGGTACCCTTTAGCGAGGAAATATGCATTTCCTCGCCAAATCTTAGCTTTTTGACGAGGAAATATAATTTTGTCGCCAATGTTAGCTTTTTTTGCGAGGAAAGATAAATTCGTCGCCAATCTTTGATGTTCAGCGAGGAAATTCAAATTTCGTCGCCACATGGTAGCCTTTTAGTGAGGAAATGTTCATTTCCTCGCCAAATCTTAGTTTTTGGGCGAGGAAAGATAATTTCGTCGACATAGTGTCCTCTTTGCCGACAAAATCGATTTCCTCGCCATAAAGACCCATTTGGCGAGGAAATTTGAATTTCCTCGCCAGCTTTCGTCGCCATAGTTACTTTTTGTTGTAGTGATTTGTAGTACCCTGTCAACTCCCAACTATCATGGAAAAGTCTTGAATAGCAATTTAAAATATGCCATATCCCGACCATTAATATGGGTACACTCGTTTGTTTGACTGGCGATAAAAAAATGAAATATAACATTCCTGGGATATGGGTGGGATATGGAATCCCTTGAAATATTGCTCAAGATATAAATGGATGGAGAAAATCCATATCTGGTATTTGTGTTCAACGGAATATAGACTTTCGGAAACACTAATTTTGTTATAGGGCATGGGCAAGAGGGAAAATCCCATCCAATCCTATCCAAGTTCAGGGCAACAAACACCGGATTTTGGGTCACACTCCATTTCACCTCATATCCCTCCCTCAAAATTTTACATAACAAACATGGCCAATTAAGGTAAAGTGGAACCCTGAAAGCAAAATCAGGTGCAAAGTTTTGTTTCCAAAATTATCTTGTTGAAAAATTGGTCTGGGTAGTCCTTCCTCAAAAAGAACAATTTTTTTTTTCCCCAAAATGGTAGAAGCTTCATGATAGAGAACAAAAAGATATATGAAATAACAATCGTTTTTAATCGAAGGAATGAAGAGCTACAAAAGAGGGTGGCATTCACAGCTACTGACATCCAGACCACTACTACCTCTTATAGCCAAAAAAAGGCTACCTCATTGGTAGTCATACGCATAAAGAACCTTTTTGGTGATCATTGGTAGGGATCGCTACCCTTAATATGCTCTTATTTTTGTGTTGAATAGATGCCCTAGGTGTCGTCACAATTATATTATGAGGGGAAGTTGAATCGGAAATTCTAGTCTCTTCTCTCACTTGCTTTCAAAACTTTTAATCGCTTTCAAGCTAATTTTAGTTTACTCAAAAATCAAACCTGTTTTAATCATTATAGTTAACTGCCTATTTTATGAATTTATTTTTGGTATGAAAGCGACAAACCAAAAGCACAACAGAAAGACTTTCCATTTATGATTCACACCAATATTTCACGGTACATCGATCAAATTTGAAAGAGATTACAGTCGACTGTTGCGTAAAACAAAGTATTTATCCCAAGGTTCTACATCACTAATTACTGCAATAACTCAAGGTGCCCCTGCCCTCCAACCTCGCCATAGTTTATGACTTGACAAATCAAACCGAATTAGGATTCACAAACACAACAATACAATCAATGCTTACGAAATGGTCCCTATTCCATGTACGAAACCGAGCTGATCCGGGTTAGTTCCTAGGTAGTCTTCGTGTAGCTTATGTTTTGTTTGTGTCGTTCTCAGTTCTCTATCAACGGAGTTAATGAGGAGAATGACATGGTGACCGTTACATTGTATTGCCGGTCTTTAGAGTTTACACATACCCACTTGCATCAATCAAATAAATGGCAATGGATATTACATAATTATATACTACAGTAAATTGGTTTACATAATTTGGACTAATCTCGCTTTCTATTCATGCCCTATGTGGTTGGTAAAAACTTGTCCTCCGATACAGTAGAATTTTTCATATAGCTTATCCCCATTAGCTCAACAATTTTGTCGTGGATAAAAAGCTAACCAATCCTTTCATTGCTATTCAAGATTTTTTCCATGACAGTTGGGCGTTTGACAATTTCTTAGTAACACCCGATAATTTCCAAAACAAAACTTTGCACCTGATTTTGCTTTCAAGGTTCCCTTTTACTTGGTGTGCCCATATTAATGGTTGGGATATGACACATTTTAAATTGCTATTCAAGGCTTTTTCCATGACAGTTGGGAGTTTGACAGGGGTATTACAAATATTCATTAGTGAATAGACCAAACATTGATGTCCTCAGTAGAATTTGAGATCTTAATAAATGTGATATAGCTGATTGAATGATATGTGACAGTTGAAGATTTTTCCAAGATAATTGTCATGGTTTTGAATATGTGATATAGCTGAATTTCCGATGTACCCAAAAAAGAAAAAGGGAGAATTCCAGATTAGCGGTGGTTGGGGCTAATAATTCCAAAAACATGGGCATGGTTTCCGAAATTCCCAATTCATGAGAAGGAAAAGTTAATTCCACATATATGTCAAATTATAAGTGAATTGCGTAAAATACCCTCACTCTATTTTTTTTCCCCAAATCAACCCTCCACCGTCTTGGATCTCTCCTGGCCGATTATAGAAACGTTTTGTCTGACATCCTAGCCGGCCATCCACCGCCGTTGAAATCGTCGTTACCAGAATCTTACTTCGACACTTCAGACTCCAAAGATTTTCCAGCGCCGGCGATATCACTCCCATTCGCATGGAATATCCTCATTTTACCTACCTTCTCCCCCCCGGTGAATCTTCATTCCCTCTGAAATTTCTCTCCTTCCAACCAGAGATATGAATCTGAACTTCTTGTTTTTGTGTTTGATTTTGATGTAGAAATTAGGAGCATGAAGAATTCACGATTAAACTTTGGGGCTATGTTTGAGTGAAGGAAACGGTGAAATCATCTATAAACAAAGCCATTCATGTCAGAGGTTAAGATAGAGGAATGAGGACATTCTCTTCTTTGACCTTTTTGCATAAATACCTGCTGAAATTTTCAGTTTGGGCTTTTACTGGGGTCATGCTTATAAACATAATTGTTGGAAAAAAAAAAAAAAAAAACTCACCAAGTGTCTGATAAAATTACCGAGTGAGATTGGTTATTGGTATAAATAGATGACATGATATCGTTTCCATGTTTATGTATACTTTGCATAAACAAATTGAGATCTCAGTAAGAGTACATGGAAATCTCAAAATCGCTAGTAATGCATGTTGAGTTTTAGAAGGAATTCGATACAAGCTTAACATTTGGCAATTGAGCTTCATACCATTAAGAATCCTGAATTCAATGATATGGATGATAACCATGTTGGAATTGTTTGATACGGATGATAACCATGTTGGAATTGATGTTAACAGCTTAACATCCTATGTGTCTCCTACGTACTGTTACGTATTACTCCAATAGGGAACGTATAAACCGGAGCTTGGAGCTTATAAGTGGGAGTCCAATGCAAGTTTGGATGGAATATGATGGATTTGAGAATGTACTCAACGCAATGCTAGCTCCTATTACGAGCCCAAAACCAGATCAGTCTCTTTTGTCATCAAACATTAATCTTTCTCCAATTTTGTTGGATTCCATGCATGTTGGTTTCTCTTCGGTAGGGATCGCTACCTTATGTTGGTCTTATTTTTATGTTGAATGGGTGCTCTAGGTCTCGTCATAATTTATACTATGAGGGGAGGTTGAATCGGAAATTCTAGTCTCATCGCTCACCTGCTTTCAAAACTTTTAATCGCTTTCTAGTTAATTTCAGTTTAAGCAAATCAAATCAAAACTTCCATTCACTCTCGAATTATAAATTAAAAATTAATTGAAGATTCAGTAACTTATATTTTTATTCCCCGCGATTGATTTCGGTCTGAGTCACTATTCTACGGAGTAGTAGTTAACTCCCTATTTTATAAATATTTTTTTGGTATGAAAATGACAGACCAAAAGCACAACATAAAGACTTCCCAATTCGGCACATCTACGATTCACACCTATATCAATTTTGAAAGAGAGTATAGTTGACTTTTGCGTACAACAGAGTATTTATCCCAAGGTTTTACATCACTAACTACTGCAATACCTCAAGGTGCCCCTGCCGTCCAACCTGGCCATAGTCTGTGAAGTCACAAGTCAAACCGAATTAGGATTCACAAACCCAACAATACAATGAATGCTTTCGAAATGGTCCCCATTCCATGTACAAAACTGCGGGTTAGTTCCTAGGTAGTCTTCATTTAGCTTATGTGGTCCTCAGTTCTCTATCAAAGTAGTTAATGAGGAGAATGACATGGTGACTGTTACAATGTATTGCTGGGCTTTAGACTTTACACGTACCCACTTGCATTAATCAAGTAGGAGTATCTGGCAGTGCATATTACATAATTATGTCTAATAAATTAGTTTACATAATTTGGACTAATCTTGCTTAATTTCTATAAAGATATATATTGAAAGTTTGCATGTCCTAAACGAGTATGCCACAAAATTTAATATCTTAATAGAAAACACATAAGAACTAGACTCGGGCAAAACAGATGCTTGAAGACTCAATGTAGATGGTGGAGACAGCGGAGGCTCCCCAAAGTAGTATGACCCATCGCGCTCGTATCCTTTACCAAAAGTCCTCTTTGAATTCAAGTCTTGCAATAAACAATGAGTGGGTAAGAAAATGACAGCACAATGAAAAATTTTCGCAAGATGACTCACAGACGAGATTAATGAAAAATTAGGTTATGACAAACGGGTGTAAGAGTGATGTCAGAAGATAAGCAAACATCACCCTTATGGTCGATATGGGAGAGGTATTCATGAGCTAGTTGTTTGATTATAAGTAGGGGCACACAACGAAAAGAATGACAACTCACTAGTCATATGATCATTGGCTCCAGAATCCAAAACCCAAGTAGGTCTCTCAGACCGAACATGAAAAGCAGTGTTAATACCTATAGCAAGGGTCGCAGTGGAAGATTGAGATACTCCCTTAGCCTCGGTAGTAAGAGAACTAAGCTGTTGTTGAAGCTAACCAATTTGAGATGGAAGATGGGTAATGTTGTTGGAATTGTGCCTTGATTTTTCCTTTTTTGGAGAATTCCTATTGTGTTTAGGATTCCCTATTGTGTTTAGGATTTCCTATTGCGTCTAGGATTTCCAATTGTGTTTAGGATTTCCTATTATGTTTAGGATTTCCTATTGATTGTGCTTCTTATAAATAGAGGCTTTTGGGGATCCTTTGGCTATCTCTCATATTGTGGCCTCTCCAGAGTTACGGATCATAGCTGACTCTTTGTTGTATCTCTTCTTCACCATTGATAGTGAACTCTCTCTCTCCTCTCCCGTGGACGTACCTCAATCTTGGGGGAACCACGTAAATCTTTTGTCTCGTATGATTGCTTGTTTTGTTTTCTTTCTCCTAACTTAGTCGCATTCATAACGTGTGTTTTACAACACATTGGTAGCACAGCTTCTAGTCGAAAAACTAGGGTTTCGTTTCCGATTGTGGTTATGGCGGCTAAGTTTGAGATCGCAAAATTTGATGGGCAGAGCAGCAGCTTCAGTCTTTGGAGAGTAAAGACGAAGGCTCTGTTAACCCAACAGGGATTACACAAGGCTATGTTAGGATTGGCGAAGTCCAGGGTTAGTCCAGAGAATTGGGAAGACATGGATGCCAAAGTTCTGAGTTCTATTTAGTTGAGTTTGGCAAACGATGTTCTTCGCGAGGTGGAAGAAGAAACTTCAGCAGCGGGTATTTGGCTGAAGTTGAAAGGCATATATATGACCAAATGGCTCACGAACAGGTTGTATCTTAAACAACGTCTTTATACGTTTCGAATGCGTGAAGATACACCTGTTAAGGATCACTTAGACGAGTTTAATCGTATTATTATGGATCTGAAAAACATTGAAAGTAAAATTGAGGATGAGGACCAAGCCCTAATTTTGTTATGTTCTTTACCACCTTCATATGAGCATTTTGTTACCACCCTGTTCTATGGCAAAGACACAATTTCTATGGAAGATGTTAAGTCCAGTCTCTATTTGAAAGAATTGAGGAAAAAGGCGTCTGGTGAGGGTGATGCGCGTGCGGAGGGTTTGTTTGCTAGGGGAAGAACAACAGAAAGGAAGGAGTCAAGTAATAGGGGTAGATCCAAGTCAATGAAAAAGAAGAAGGAGAAGTGCAATTTTTGCAAGAAACCTGGGCATTGCAAAGTTGACTGTTTAAAACTCAAAGAGAAGGAAAAGGAGAACCAAAAAGGGGGTAAAGATATTGCTGGAGTTGCTGAAAGCTCAGATGAGTCGGATACAGTGTTATCAGTTACAGCGGGTCATTCCCGTTCTAACAACGAGTGGATTCTGGATTCTGGATGTTCATACCACATGTGCCTGCATAAAAGGTGGTTTACTACTTATGAGGCGGTCAATGCTGGTACAGTTTTGATGGGCAACAACATGGCCTGTAAGACTGTTGGTGTTCGAACGATTCAGTTCAGGATACATGATGGTGTTGTTAGGACTTTATCTGGGGTTCGACATGTTCCGGATTTGAAGAAGAATCTTATCTCCCTGGGTGCTCTTGATTCTCTTGGTTGTAAATTCCTCGGTGGAGATGGAGTTTTGAAGGTCTTGAGAGGTGCATTGGTACTGATGAAGGGTCAGCAGCGTGGCAACCTCTATATACTGCAATGCAGTACAGTTACAAGTGCTGCAACAACGGTTGCCTTATCAAAGGTTTCAGATTTAGACCGGACTTGTTTGTGGCATATGCGCCTTGGGCATATGAGCGAGAGGGGATGACAGTTTTAAGCAAACAAGGTTTGCTAGGTGGCCAGAAAATTGAGAAGCTAGATTTTTGTGAGCATTTTGTTTACGGAAAGCAGTGTAAGGTCAAATTCAGTACAACTATTCATCACACCAAAGGCACGGTGGATTATTTTCACTCGGATCTTTGAGGTCCCACAAAGGTAACTTCTAAAGGTGGTTTTCGATATTTTATGAGTATTATCGATTATTTCTCTCGTAAGGTTTGGGTGTATATGCTAAAACATAAAAGTGATGCTTTTGAGTACATTCAAACAGTTTAAAATTTTGATAGAGAATCAGACGGGTAAGAAAATAAAAAGTTTGAGAACTGACAATGGTGTGGAGTTTTGTCTTGGCAAATTTCATAAGTTTTGCAGTGATGAGGGCATTGTGAGGCATCACACAGTGAGGAAAACCCCTTAGCAGAACAGTGTGGCTGAACGAATGAACATTACTCTTCTGGAGAAGGCACGTTGTATGTTGTCCAATGCCGGGTTGGGCAAAGAGTTTTGGGCTGAAGCCGTTTCCACAGTATGCTATTTGGTGAACAGGTCTCCATTGACTACTATTGAGTGTAAGACTCCGTTTGAGGTATGGTTAGGTCATAAGGCTAATTATTCCATACTGCGTGTGTTTGGGTGTCCAGCTTATGCTCATGTGAATGAGGGTAAGTTGGAGCCACGTGCCAAGAAGTGTATTTTTTTGGGCTATCAGGCAAGTGTGAAAGGGTACAGATTATGGTGTCCGGAAACCTCTAAGTTTTTAATTAATTAGAGATGTTACTTTTGATGAAAACTTTACAGTTAAGGGGTCTAAGCATGTTGAAGATGAAGTTGAGGAACCGAGGGTTCCAAAGCAGGTGGAGTTGTTATGTGAATCTTCTGGCTTAGGAAAGAATGACAATGATCAACCAATCGAAGAGGAGTTCAAGAGTTCAAACACAGATGATAATGTACCAGTAGAGAAACCACGCACTATTGCTAAAAATAGACCAAGGAGGGAGATTCGGTCTCCTAAAAGGTATTCGGCTTATTCTGAGATGGTGACCTATGCTTTATCAGTTGCTGAAACAGTGAAGTATGATGAGCCTTCTAGTTATACGGAAGCTGTTTCGAGCAATGAGTGTGCGCAGTGGTGTGTTGCTATGAGTGAGGAGATTGAGTCTCTTCAGAAGAACTAGACTTGGGAGTTGGTAGAACCGTTGAACAAAAGGAGGGTTGTTAGGTGCAAGTGGGTCTTCAAGCGTAAGCCAGGTATTCCAGGGGTTGAAGAGGCATGGTTCAAAGCTCGGCTAGTGGCGAAAGGCTTCAATCAGAAAGAAGGTGTTGACTACAATGAGGTATTTTCACCAGTTGTAAAGCATAGTTCCATTTGCACTTTACTTGCTATTGTTGCATGTTATGACCTTGAGTTAAAGCAACTTGATGTCAAAACGGCGTTTTTGCATGGGGAGCTTGAGGAACAGATTTATATGAGTCAACCGGAGGGATTTGTTATTTCTGGTAAGGAAGATCATGTGTGCTTGCTTCGTAAGTCTTTCTATGGCTTAAAACAATCTCCTAGGCAGTGGTATAAGCGGTTTGACACACTCATGATAAGCCAATCATATTCTAGGAGTGAATATGACAGTTGTGTATATTTTCGAAGACTTTCAGATGGTTCATTTATTTATCTACTGTTGTATGTTGATGATATGCTTATTGCTGCCAAAGGTGTATCAGAAATCAACAGGTTGAAACAGCAATTGGGTGGTGAATTCGAGATGAAAGATTTGGGTGCAGCAAAACGGATTTTGGGTATGGAGAGTAGCCAAAATCGAGTAGATGGCAAGTTGTTCTTGAATCAGAAGTCATATGTTCTCAAAGTACTTGAGCACTTTGCCATGTAGAACTCGAAGCCAGTCAGTACCCCTTTGGCAGTACACTTTCGACTTTCAGCAGAATTGTCACCACAGTCGGAGGATGAGGAAAAATATATGTCTCAGGTTCCATATTCGAGCGCGGTTGGGAGCCTTATGTACGCCATGGTATGTACTCGTCCTGATATTTCACATGCAGTTAGTATCGTTAGTCGTTATATGGGGCGACCAGGAAAGGCACATTGGGAGGCTGTGAAGTGGATACTTCACTATTTGAGAGGTACTGCAGATATGGGTCTTTTGTATGGGATTTCTAATCCGGGTAATCAAGTAGTTGGATATGTTGATTCGGATTTTGCTAGTGACCATGATAAAAGGAGGTCTCTGACAGGTTATGTGTTCACTTTATTCGGAAGTGCCATTAGTTGGAAAGAAACTTTGCAGGCTACGGTCGCACTGTCTACAACGGAAGCGAAGTATATGGCCATTGCCGAAGCTGTAAAGGAGGCATTGTGGATGAGAAAAATTCTTTGCGAGCTTGGTGTTGCACAAGGGGTCACTTCAGTATTTTGTGAGTCGCAGAGTGCTATACATATTGATGTATCATGACCGGACCAAACATATTGATGTCAGGTATCACTTTGTCCAAGAGATCGTCTCACAGAAGCAAGTTGAGGTGAAGAAAGTGGGAACGGCGGATAACCCAACGGACAGGTTGACTAAACTGATTCCGGTTGCCAAGTTCAAGCATTGCTTGGGCTTGGTTGGTATTTGCAGTTAATCGCCCCTTGGGGGTAGTGTGGCGAGGTAGAGGCAGAAGAGGGTTGCTATAATTAGTGATTTGGGTTCAGTGAAATTCAAGTCAAGGTGGAGAATTGTTGGAATTGTGCCTTGATTTTTCCTTTTTTGGAGAATTCCTATTGTGTTTAGGATTTCCTTTTGTGTTTAGGATTTCCTATTGCGTCTAGGATTTCCAATTGTGTTTAGGATTTCCTATTGTGTTTAGGATTTCCTACTGCGTCTAGGATTTCCAATTGTGTTTAGGATTTTCTATTGTGTTTAGGATTTCCTATTGATTGTGCTTCTTATAAATAGAGGCTTTTGGGGATCCTTTGGCTATCTCTCATATTGTGGTCTCTCCAGAGTTACGGATCATAGCCGGCTCTTTGTATCTCTTCTTCACCATTGATAGTGAACTCTCTCTCTCCTCACCCGTGGACGTACCTCAATCTTGGGAGAACCACGTAAATCTTTTGTCTCGTGTGATTGCTTGTTTTGTTTGTTTTCTCCTAACTTAGTCGTTTGTTTTCTCCTAACTTAGTCGCATTCATAACGTGTGTTTTACAACAAATGTCAAATTGTGCGAGGATCGTGAACCACCAACATGCTCGACAACTACAAATGTGCAAGAAGAACTTGGACCAAAAGAATGATGCCATTCAAACCGCTGCTTCAGCTTGGGATGAAGTTTGAAGCAACGAGCCTTTATATGACCATTTTCACCACAATGGTGGCAAACAATGGTGCCGGTTGGTGGGCGGGCTTTTAAACTAGCTAGTAGGTTTAAATTGACCATGTAGTAATTTTCCTCAATATTACTTAGTCAAATGTTTGGGCTCCGAGCCCATGACAATTAATTAGGTTCTGACCTAAGACATATGGCCTATGGGTGCTCCACACAATCCAATACTCGCCCTAGCAGACCAGTTCTTTTCAACCTGGCCCGACCAGGAGTGGTTCCAAGCAGGCCACACAGGCAAACTATCCGAGCAGACCAAGCCTGATTGGATCTGCCCAGTGAAGATCTGCATAACAAACTCCCACATTATTCGGGATCTACAACGGTCAAATTATAAGTATCTCCCGAAGATTTCTTCATGATAGAGAAGGTTGTTATGGGTCCTTACCCTTGGGGGCGAAGTCAACTTTCTCCGGGAAATCAGGCCCACTATGGCCAAGGTCTCCGTGACCGTTGAGCTCCTTCGGGATATTCTTCACTAACTCCTATTTAGTAGGTAAAGTCATTACATGATATGCTTCGGCATAAGACCTATAAATAGGCCCATACACTCGATAATGAGGTAGGGCTATTCAAGTATTCCCGTTTACTTGAGTTCATTAATTATCTCCAACAAATCTGACTTAGGCATCGGAGGGGTGTTGGCCAGCACCACACCAATGTCAAGCACATTGTTTTGCAAGTCATTGGTTGAGCACGTCCGAAAACGATTCATCAATAGCAGCAAGTGCTGTCTAATCAGCAATAGAAGGAGTCATAAAAATCAATAGATACATGGCTAAGTCGACGTTGTCTCTCTTCACCATCAATAGAAGCAAAGGCCTCATACAAAGAGGGCATGGGTGTCGTGTTTAAAATCTGAATTCAGACAGATTCAAAATCAGGCTTCAAACCCATCAAAAACCAGTATGTCTGCAGACATTTTGCCTTTTGACCACAATTGAAGCCGCCTCAGCAGGAAAGTCACTCAAAGGCACATATTGGGCCAATTCCGCCCAACAAGGCTGCATATGCCCAAAGAACTCAACCATAGAAAGTCCCAAGATCTCTTGGGATGCATGTGAAACTTTTTGATATAACTCAAAAATACAAGCATCATTATGGGCATGCACATACATTTGTTGCAAAGTAGCTCATTAACCCAAAATACTGTCTGAGTAAATGAACATGTTGTAAATATTTTGCTCCATAGAGTTGAAGAGTCAACCCAAAATGGTACTCCCTCCGTCCCATTTTAAGTGTTCAGTATTCCATTTTGAGCTATTCCAAAATAAATGTCCACTTTGTAAAGTTAGTGGGTAAAAGTTGGTGTATTCTCCATTTTGCCCCTAAAAGTAGATTCTTTTTGAAAAATTGGTGAGTAGAAGTGTTATGATGATGTCTCCATAGAAGGTAAGTATGGAAGTAGGGCAGTAAATGAGCCGAGCCGTTCGCGAGCGGCTCGAGGTTCGGCTCGTTATGAGCTCGTTCAAGCTCGACTCGCCCCTTTAACAAACGAGCTGAAGCGAAAATATTAGGCTCGTTTTGTTATCAAGCTGAGCCCAAGCTTCAAAGAGCTCGGCTCGAGTTGGCTCGCGAGCTATAAATAAGACCCAACAATCCTTCACCACGCTATGGCTCCACGTTTCAAGCTATACGAGCTGAGCTCGAGCTGTTTAGAAACTTGGCGAGCCGAGCTCGAGCCAAGTAATTTAGCTCGTCACGAGTTCGAGTAAATAAATGGCGAGCTGAGCCCGAGTAGCCCAAAGTCGGCTCGACTCGGCTCGATTACACCCCTGTATGGAAGTAATATTTTTCATGTGTAATTATGTTGACTCCTAAAAATGCATGATTGTCAAACGGAGACATTTAAAATGGGACGGAGGAAGTATAATTGTTAATGTCCCATTCAGCCCAATTAGGATCATCCTTTTTAAGTTCCTTCTCACTTCTTAGAAGTTAACCGAACATGCCTTTGCCTCCAACATAGAGTCGGAAAGATCGACTTCATGCAGCAAAATTTTTTCCATTCAGCAATAGACTAGTAACACGATGGGCAAGTGCATGTACTGAGAAAGAGTAAAAATCTGATTTGGGAACTGTCGTCGCAATTGTTTTAGTCATGTTGAGTAATAAATCACCAACAACGAGGAACGATATCCACAAACAGCCAAAAAAATGGTAAACCTAATAATATTGCTACCGAAACAACTGCAGTAGTCCCACCGGTAGCCCCAAATAGAAAAAAGAAGAAGTAGAGATTGCCTACCACATCAGCGAAACAAAAAGTACCCTAAAAGAAAAAAAGGGTATGGCAGTAAAGAGAGATCTCCTTGATAAGAGCAGTGGTTTTAGCAGCCTATCAAGGAGGGCAAGAGGGTTGGGCAAACCTCCGAGGGAGGGTACAAGGGTTGTGAGACATTGCTGGTTGTTAGGAGGAGGTTTGATGGGAAGACGAAAAATTTCGGGCGGGTTTGTGGCTCTGATACCAAAATGAGAATCAGAGAAGAAGAAGAGTTTTCGATAGAATTGGCTTACCTTCAAAGAAGGATAGCTACATGTATTTTCTACTATCGATGGATGAACAAGAAAGGCTATAAGAACTATGGAAACAACAAAATAAAGAAACAAATCAAGGCCAAAACAAGTAGGCCAAAAAATCAAAGACTAAGGCCATCTCTAGTGCACTACCTAAAAAATATTTGCTAAAGTGTACACCTAAGCACATGTGGGGCCTTATTTCATGTGCTAAGTCCTTAGTTAGCTAACTAAGGAGGAATAGGCTTTAATGGGCTACCTATATATGTTCATTATCTTTTACTCTCTCTCTCTCTCTCTCTCTCTCTCTCTCTCTCTCTCTCTCTCTCTCTCTCCCCTTCCTTAAGTCTTCCCTAAATTTACGTAGTGACTTGGGGCATTTTAGGGAGTGAGGGGTGCCACCTAGGATTCTAGGGAGTCAACTTTTGTGCACTAGAGAGCATTTTTTGAGTTTTTTTTAGTTAGCTAGATAGGGCACTTTGGGGTACTCTTTTAAGTTATGCACTAGAGATGCTAAGAACCCGTGATATAATCTACCAATCTCGTGATTCCTAATTTATTCTAATTTCAAAGTTCCTAATTTATTCTTACAGTTTTTAGTCTCACGCATTCAATCTCCACAAGAGGAGGTTGGGTCTAATATCGTTGCTGAGCGGATTTTTTGTTTCTGTTTCTGTTTTGTTTTGTTTTTTGGTTTTTTGCTTTGTTTTTGTTTTGTATCTCGGACCGAAAGTGTTCTTTGTACTAGTTTTTATTATGAATATATGTTTGTGTTTGCTCAAAAAAAAAAAAATTTACCAACCGCTATTGAAGGTTGACTCTGTGCAAGACGTGGAGTGATCAGAAGACTTCGTAACGGATGACGGAAATGACATGACAAGTTCAGAAGATACTTCAATACCAATACTTGTGGTACCATGAGAACTATGGAAACAACAAAATAAGGAAACAAAACAAGTAGGCCAAAAAATCAAAGACTAAGAACCCATGATTCTACCAATCTCGGGATTCCTAATTTATTCTAATTCCACTGTTCCTAATTTATTCGTACAGATTTTACACACATTCAAACCATGATCAAGCATATCCAAGGCACTCGAAACTTTCAAATTTACCGACCGCTATTGAAGATTGACTCCGTGCAAGACATGGAGTGATCAGAAGACTTTGTAACGGATGGCGGGAGTGACATGACAAGTTCAGAAGATGCTTCAATATCAATACTTGAGGTAACATGGGTTATCTCCGGCAACGGGACATCTCCATCAAGGTATTGCATCACTTGCCGCATGCTAGGTCTTGTTGCTGCATTAGACCCTGAGCAAAGTAGGCCTAGTTTCAAAACCAATTCCATTTCCTCCTCCAAATAATCTCTTCCCAATCTAGGATCACTAGTCTCGAGAATCGCTCCCTCTTTTAATTTCTCGAAAACCCAATCAACCAAAATCACCTCTTTAGGCGACCGTTGTAGTTGTATCGGTCTCCTTCCACAAGCTACTTCGAGTATGAATGCACCGAAAGCAAACACATCAGTGCTTGTGGTTGCCTTTCCGGTTCTAGTAAGCTCTGGTGCGAGGTACCCAACTGTGCCCACTACATGGGTAGTTTCTGGGTTTGCTCCATGATCGTATAATCTAGCAAGACCGAAATCCCCTAGCCTTCCATTTAGATCAGCGTCCAATAGAACATTACTAGCCTTTACATCTCTGTGAAGAACCACTTGTTCCCATTCTTCATGCAGATACAGAAGGGCGGAAGCTACTCCTCTGATAATGCGATAACGTTGTGCCCAGTTGAGGATTGGCTTTTCGTTGCCAAATAGGAACTTGTCAAGGCTTCCGTTTGGCATATAATCATAGACCAAGAGAAGCTCTCCCCTCCGCCGGGTATAGCCAAGGAGCTGCACCAAGTTCCTGTGCTTAAGCCTTCCCATGCTAGCAATTTCGGCCACAAACTCCTTCATCCCTTGTTTTGAATCATGGGAGACTTTCTTAACTGCAACTTGTTGGTTCGAAGAGGGGAGTTCTCCTCTATAAAGCTTTCCGAAACCTCCTTCTCCAAGAAGCTCTTCGTCTATGAAACCTCTGGTGGCTTTGAAGAGATCCTTATAGGAAAACCTATGAGGGCCATATTCCCCTTCCCAATCTTCACGTATTTCTTCATACTTTTTCCTCCTCAACAAGTAAAATATCCCTGCAATTGTGATAGCTAACCCAATGATTATTGTTGTCAATGACAGTATAATTCCTAGACTGAGTTTCGACCTTGGTTTTCTTTGACGAGGAAGTGAAGGAAGCTCTGAAATTTTGAGGCCCTGAGCTTTGCCACTTTTATTGAAGCCCCAACCAAGAATATAGTGGGTTCCTAAAACTTGAAAACCCGTAGTAGAAGAGAAACCAACATACATGGAATCCAAAAAAATTGAAGAAAGATTGATATGTGTTGACAGGAGAGACTGATCTGGTTTTGGGCTTGTAATAGGAGCTAGCGTTACATTGAGTACATTCTCAAATCCATCATAATCTATCCAAACTTGCATTGGACTCCCACTTATAAGCTCCAAGCTCCGGTTAATCCGTTCCCTGTTGGAGTAATACATAGCGGTAGCAGACACATATGATGTAAAGCTGTTAACATCAATTCCAACATGGTTACCATCCGTATCATTGAGTTCATAATTCATAATGGTATCAAGCTCAATTGCCAACAGATGGTTGGAGGGGAGCCCATTGCTAGAAGAATTGAGGAGCCCAAAATACTGGCCTCCCGTGTCTCGAGTGAAGTTCACAGATGGTGAGATGGCAAAGGCTATTCCGTGAGCACTAAGATTTGGTATCTCAGGGACAATGGCAAACACAAAATTCGTGGAAAATGAAAGAGCATGGGGTAACGTGGCCGAGGACGTATTGAATCTTATAGGAAACTGGTAGAAAGCACGACCGATTTGGAGTTTTGAACTAGTGTTGGTTAGCTCCAAAAGACCATTGGAATGGATCTTTGCAACCCCATCGAGGTAAATATCGGCCCCATTGAAACCATTGTAGACAAACTGGTTTTCTTCTACAGCCAGGACTAGGGGATTCAAGCAAACATACGAAAGTAAGAGAAAATAAACTGATATTGGTTTGGAAGTCATTGGGTAATGTAGCGGGAGATTTTTTGCTTACTGCAATGGATGGTTAGTTTTGTTTGCAGATAGATTCTAATCTTCTATTTATTATAAGACATGAAGGTCCTCTTGCACGGGTATAATGGGGAGTTGGGGAGTCTAACACCGGTGCATAGAGGGCAAAAGGACAGCTAAAGAAACCGAAGTTTGTGACTTCACTATGGTCCCCATGTGTTGGTGCACTGAAATTTGTCATTTGATGCTGTAATGCCATACTGAATACGTTTTGTGTGGGCCAAAACTGATATGGACCGAAGTCTTTCTTTGTTGGAATTTCACGGCCATGGGTGATATAAGAACATCTAGGAAAAATCAGAGAGGTTTGCTAATTCACCTTTTACCTATTGCAAGTTTTTAACGAGCTCGAAGTCAAGCCGAGCTCAGTGAAAACTTAACGAGCCGAGCTAACGTAGATTTGACTTGAGCACGACTTTGTTCTCGAGTCTTAACAAGCTAACGAAAAAATATTTATATATACTCACATAGGTTTAAGACAATAAAAAAAAGTTTTTCTTGTATATATATATACTCTATAGGAAAATAGTCTCAATTTCAAAATAATAGTACAATTTAATAAGTTCTTGAAAAGATTATGCGTTAAGATATCAAATTGGAATAAGAAGTTATATTATTTTATTCCTCTAAAAAGTAAACGAGCCTTATCAAGCCGAGCCGAACCTTGCCGTGTTCAGGCTTGTTTGTTAAGGTTTTAACGAACTCGAGCTCGAGCCGAACGTCAATAAAAAACTTAACGAACCGAGTTCGAACGAGCTCTTTACGAGCCGAGCCGAGCCGAGCTCACAAACGACGACTTGGTTCATTTGTAGCCCTAGTGAGGAATGACTATCATTTTAAACATAATAATTTTTTCCGTGCTCCCTACACAGTACAGATACTTGTGTACAACTACATGACCCGACTGTTAGTCTACTCCACGATTCTCAATTCTCACTTCACTCTCTATCCATCAAGGTTGCAACACCTGATTCAAGGGGTTGAACAATGGGAAAAAAAAGTGAGTTAAAAATTTTCAAAAATATTGACACAAAGCACTGAGTTAAAATTTGTCATTCGAGCTGTTGTATCCTATAAGAATAAGCTATATGAAAAATTCTACTGGTGGACAAGTTTTTACCAATCACAAAGAGCTTGAATCTCTTTATAGAAAGTGAGATTAGTTCAAATAATATAAACCAATTAATTATATATAATTATGTAATATCCACTGCCATTTACAGAGTACTTTTTTTTTTTTTTAGGGAAGTTAAGATTTTATAATAAACCACAAAGCAAACATCTATCCCAGGGCCGAACCGTAGGAATTACAAAAGACTAACAAGATAGCCTAATCCCATCTCTACTGAGCACAAACGAAGGGATATTCCAATTATTACATAGGGCCAGATTTTCACTACTATTGGGACTCTTATCCTAGGAACAAACTCTACTTCAAACACCAGCAACAATTGCAGTCAATAAATCCCCAACAGTGCTAGCTTGCTGCCGAAAAATTCTTGCATTTCTTTCCAACCAAATATAATAAAGAGTAACAATTTTCAACCCAATCAAGCTCAAAATTCCAATCACTTGGGCTTCGAGATAGCAAATTCCTCCTCAACCCTTCAACCCATATGATATGAGAAAAACAACAGTCAAAGAAGAGATGGTTATGAGTTTCCACCACTTGATTGCACAAGACACAATTAGGGTGGACATCCATAGCCCAACCTCTTAAACAATCCTTCGTTGCTAACTTCTTGGAACAAGCTAACCAAACCAAAAAAACGCATTTAGGCACATTATGAACCACACAATGGAATACTAGGGAACTTGTTTCCCAATACTTGTACTAGCATTCCATGTAGTTTTTGTAGAATATTGGCTAGTAGGAGAGGGAAGCCAAATAACCACATCATCAAGCTGAGTATTTGGAAGAAAACTAGCAGGAGTTGCATCAATAATCTGCAGCGTAGTTATGTTTCGTGGCCTAGGCCAAACCCAAGAGCCATGTTGAATGATAGCAGGGGCGGAGGGACCATAGGGCTGAGATGGGCCCTAGCCCCCCTCAGTTTAAAAAATACACTGAAAAAAATTAAAATTTATATATAAATTAAATTTTCTTTACTATTGTCAGCGTTGGGCTACTCGTTTGAAATTAAAATAACGAAAATTACAAGCCGGTCTCATTTTTTGAGGGGGCTTCCATCTAAACCCTCTTTGTCATGCTATCCCATCCAAACCCTTTTTAAAGACACTTTTACTATATTACCCTCAAATGTATAATTTACATCCCTCCACACCCCTTCGCTGAAGTCACACCCTCAAAAATTCACACCTAAAGAATTCACACCCCCAACAATTCACACCCGAAGAATTCACATGCCCCAAAATTCACACCCGAAGAATTCACACTCGAAAAATTCACACCCCCAGAATTCATACCTGAAAATTTCACACCCCCAAATTGCACAATTCATATACCTAAATGTAGAATTCACACCCAATTTGCACAATTTCACATTTACAAAATCACATAATTTGGTTTGATTCACTCCAAATTATACAATTTACATGAATCACGTCTTTAAATCCAGAATTCACACACCATCGGCAAAATTCACACCCCAAACTACACAAAATAAAACGCGAAGAAAAAAAGACGAAGATTTCAATAAAGAGAAGAAAAAAAAAAAGGATAAACGGAAGAATTAGAAACACGTAAGGTCCAAAAAAAAAAAAAACAAAAAAAGGGACGGTGTATTCATCCCACGGAACTGGAATTCAATCCTTTACTCCCAAGCTGGTGTTCTTTGTTCATGTGAGTAAAATACGGACTTCTATATCAAGTTCTTTTTTCACACTAACGGAACTGATTGACTAATTAATCCAATTCTCGGGTGTGCGGAACGTCTCATTTGTGGTTAATGCTGGGGAAACAAGAAATTTCCTACAATTGATTAGGAAAACTTCACTTGGAGTAATTTTTTTTACTCCCTTGAAGTTTTTACAGAAAGCCGTAGAAAACTTCCCTGGAGAATTCGCTGTTGACTGGTGTTCCAATCCTCCGCCCCCTCCTTCATAGAGGATGGAGACTGAATTGAGTTTAGAGAGAATCTTGTGTTTGGGAGTTAACCGGAGACTGAACCGAGTTTAGAGAGAGAGAGAGAGGGAGGAGGCATATGAACGGCATCGGAAGGCAAAGATCGGGTGCGCTGACGGTGCATCACCAGCGTCAGTAATCGGACCACTTGCTGGACGCCTTATCCAATGGTCGGTGGCTTCAATCTGCTGGCCTTCAACACCTCCAGTCTTCAAACGCCAATGATAATCTACCTCCTCTCCAGGTTCTTCTCTAGTATTTGATAATTTCCTGTAAATTACAGTATTTGTTTCTGGTTTTGTTTTGTGACGGAGATTCCGATGCAGTGTTGGGCGCAGTGACGGCTCCAGGAATTCTCTTGAGGGTGTTCATAAATTCTACTACGGTCCTCTAGAAATCATTTTGTATATAATTGGGTGGTCCGGACTATCCTACGAGCACTAATCCCAGGGTCTATTTACGCCTCGCCACTCATGTGTAAAGGGGAAGGAATCTAAATTGAGCAATTTTGTTGTGAAAAGACGAAGACTTGAGTTGGGCCATGACCTGTTTGGTTGTTTCCATACCACCCTCTTCCACTTGCATTTGCTAACAGAGAGAGAATAGACTAGGAATTGATCTTTCTAAACTGTATTTCACACACATAAGGAAGGGTATGAGAAAATGATGCCAACCGACAGGGAAAAGCTACTCTCCAGTCCTGATCCATCCAGCCCCATCAAATTTTGAGCCTTCGGGGATCTTTTGTAAGCTCACAACGGTTAATCCAAACCATTCAATTTATGAGTCCTACATTGGATATTGTTATTGCAAAAACTGTGTGGTCAGACTCGATAGTTGTGAGAGCATAACGCATTTAACACCTTCGTGCAAGAAATTTAAAAAGGATGGCAAAAATGATGTTCGTGCGTCCAACTTTTTTTCTTTTTTGTTAAATCAAGACCTTGTTGCCACAAACTTATACTACGCGGCAGTTGGGAAGAACAGAATTTTTCAACTTGTATTAGTGCTAGATTTGATTCTACTACGGTCTTCTAAAATCATTTTGTATATAATTGGGTGGTCCAGACTATCCTGCACGCACTAATCCCAGGGTCTATTTACACCTCGCCACTCATAGGTAAAGGGGAAGGAATATAAATTGAGCAATTTTGTTGTGAAAAGACGAAGACTTGAGTTGGGCTATGACCTGTTTGGCTGTTTCCATCCCACCCTCTGCCACTTGCATTTAATGACAAAGAGAGAATAGACTAGGTATTGATCTTTCTAAACTGTATTTCACACACATAAGGAAGGGTATGAGAAAATAATGCCAACCGACAGGGAAGGCTACTCTCTAGTCCTGATCCATCCAGTCCTATCCAATTTTGGGCCTTTGGGGATCTTTTGTAAGCTCACAACGGTTAATCCAAACCATTTCATTTATGAGTCCTGCATTGGATATTGTTATTGCAAAAACTGTGTGGTTAGACTCAATAGCTGTGAGAGCATAACACATTTAACACCTTCGTGCAAGAAATTTAAAAAGGATGGCAAAAATTATGTTCGTGCGTCCAACTTTTTTTCTTTTTTGTTAAATCAAAACCATGTTGCCACAAACTTATACTACACGGCAGTTGGGAAGAACAGAATTTTCCAACTTGTATTAGTGCTAGATTTGATTCTACTACGGTCCTCTAGAAATCATTTTGTATATAATTGGGTGGTCCAGACTATCCTGCGCGCACTAATCCCAGGGTCTATTTATGCCTCGCCACTCATGTGTAAAGGGGAAGGAATCTAAATTGAGCAATTTTGTTGTGAAAAGACGAAGACTTGAGTTGGGCCATGACTTGTTTGGTTGTTTTCATCCCACCCTCTTCCACTTGCCTTTACTAACAGAGAGAGAATAGACTAGGGATTGATCTTTCTAAACTGTATTTCACACACATAAGGAAGGGTATGAGAAAATGATGCCAACTGACAGGGAAAGGCTACTCTCTAGTCCTGATCCATCCAGTTCCATCCAATTTTGGGCCTTCGGGGATCTTTTGTAAGCTCACAACGGTTAATCCAAACCATTCAATTTATGAGTCCTAAATTGGATATTGTTATTGCAAAAACTGTGTGATCAGACTCGATACCTGTGAGAGCATAACACGTTTAACACCTTCGTGCAAGAAATTTAAAAAGGATGGCAAAAATGATGTTTGTGTGTCCAACTTTTTTTCTTTCTTGTCAAAACCTTGTTGCCACAAACTTATACTACACGTCAGTTGGGAAGAATAAAATTTTTCAACTTGTATTAGTGCTAGATTTGAATTTACAGTAGGAAGTTTGTTTTACATACATCTATACCTTTCAATTACTTGTGGATACTAAACATGTCATGGATGGCGAAGAAGAGAAGTTTTAAATTGAAGACAGAGACCATAGACTTGGCTTTTGGGGTCCTGTATTGTGGTTCTGACCTTTTTTTCTTTGGAACTTAAGGTTGATTGCTCAAGGTGTTACCCCCAGAAGGACCAGCGTGTCCTTTGTACTTTTTTTTTTTTTTTTTTGATCCATGAGTCTTTTGCACCTGTGGCAACTCCAGGAATTCTCTTGAGGGTGTTCAGAAATTCTACTACGGTCCTCTAAAAGTCATTTTTTATATAACTGGGTGGTCCGGACTGTCATGCGCGCACTAATCTCAGGGTCTATTTACACCTCGCCACACACATAAACAAAACAAAGACAATGTTCTCTAGAAATCATAATTGTTCATAAATAAATAAAAATAAAAACTCTACTAATACAACAATGCTACCAAAAAAACAACAATTGCAAGTCAATACGGCTTCGCTTCGACGAGTTTTAGGGGGTTGCCATCATCAAAAAGTTTCAATAGGAAATGACTCTTGCACCATTCTTGATTTTCTTATCACAAACTTGTCCATGGTTCCAACTACCAAACAAAAATTAAAAAATAATCAAACCTATGAATGGCCTATGTAATCATCCAAATCTATTGTGTCTATTTTTCTTTTGTGTACATCGGAAATTAACTATATCACATTCTCAGAACCATGACAATTGTCTTGGAAAAGTCTTCATGTCTTATTAAGATGTCTTATATTAAGGGTTGCAAATGAGCCGAATCGGCCCGAGCTTTATGATATTAAGGGTCGTTCGTGATATTGAAGCTTATATGTGATAGTCTTACGAGGAATATGGATATACTCTAGGTTCGCGAGTCTAATCGAACCGAATACTGTCATATTTATGTTCGGCTCATTTAGCAAACGAGTCTAAAATTGAGGTTTAGGTTTAGCTCAGCTAGTTAGTACTCGAACAAGATTTTACCGAATCAAGCCTCCAACAGTTCATTCGCAATCCAATTCATATCTTACTGCCGACAGTAATTTGGTCTATTCACTGATGAATACAGTACCCTGTCAAATCCCAATTGTCATGGAAAAGTCTTTGAATAGCAATTTAATATATGTCATATCCCAGCCATTAATTTGGGCACAGCAAGTTAAGTGGAACCTTCAAAAAGCAAAATCAGGTGCAAAGTTTGTTTCCGAAATTATCATGCCGAAAAATTTATCCGTGTAATCCTTCCTCAAAAGAATTTTTTTTTTTCCCCTCTAAATGTTGCAAGCTTCATTCATAGAGAACAAAAAGATACTTAGAATGAGATAATCATAGTAGCATCCGTCCTTAACCATCTCAGTTACAGACAACCGAACCATTGCTACGTCTCATAGCCACAAAATGGGCCGCCTCACTGTTAGACCTCAGTCTTAGTAACTATTCTTAATAACCATTCTACGGAGTACTAGTTACCTCTCTGTTATATTATAAATTTATTTTTGGTGTAAAGACGACAGACCAAAAGCACGACATAAAGACTTTTCCAATTCGATATTGCGTAAAACAAAGTATTCATCCCAAGGTTTTACATCACTAATTACAGCAATAACTCAAGGTGCCCCTGCCGTCCAACCTCGCCATAGTCTATGAAGTGATAAATCAAACCGAATTATTATTCACAAACCTAACAATACAATCAATGCTTGTGAAATGGTCCCCATTCCATGTACGAAACCGAGCTGATCCGGGTTAGTTCCTAGGTAGCCGTCATTTAGCTAATGTTTTGTTTGTGTGGTCCTCAGTTCTCTATCAAAGGAGTTAATGAGGAGAATGACACGGTGACTGTTACATTGTATTTCTGGTACTCTTTAAACTTCACACGTACCCACTTGCATCAATCAAGTAAATGGCATCGGGTATCCCATAATTTTATATACAAATTGGTTTACATAATTTGGACTAATCTCACTTTCTGTAAAGAGATTTAAGCCCTATGTCATCGGTAAAAACTTGTCCACTTAGTATAGTAGAATTATTCATATCGCTTATTCCTATGAGATACAACAGCTCGACAATTTAGTTGTGCACAAAGAGGTTGAACCAAAAGCACCCCCTCAAAAACACCCATATAGTTGCGTTTTAATCTTTCTGTACCATAATGCTCTCAGCCTTGCGCCTGATTCATCGTCTTAAAGAAACTAGACGCAAGAATATTTAAGTTGCAATAGGTAAAAGGTGAATTAGCAAACCCATGGCCATGAAATTCCAACAAATTAAAGACTTCGGTCCACATCAATCTTGGCCCACACACAACCTATTCAATATGGCATTACAGCATCAAATGACAAATTTCAGTGCACCAACATATGGGAATCATAGTGAAGTGATTATCAATAAGTCACAAACTTCGGTTTCTTTAGCTGTCCTGCTGCCCTCTTTGCAACGGTGTTGAATCTAGGACTGCTCACAGTTCGGATTGGTCCGGATTGGCATGAATCCAATCCTAATCCGCGAATCACGGTTTTTTGAAAATAAAATCTGTGTCCGATCCAAAAGTCTCACGAATCGGTTCCAGATTTATCCACAGATTTTCAACTTATTCTAAAAGAAAATTATCAACTCATTTTAAAACTCAAACTCAACATTGAAACAAACACTTCAGCAGTATAGTTAGTAGATGAGAATATAAAGCATCAACAAAAACAAAGAAAGAGCAATAACTGGAAAGAGAGAGAGAGAGAGAGGAGGCATATGAACGGCATCGGAACGCAAAGATCGGGTGCGCCGACGGTGCATCACCAGCGTCAGTACTTGGACCACTGACTAGACGCCTTATCCAATGGTCGATGGCTTCAATCTGTTGGCCTTCAACACCTCCAGTCTTCAAACGCCAATAATAATCTACCTCCTCTCCAGGTTCTGCTCTAATATTTGATAATTTCCTATAAATTACAGTGTTTGTTTCTGGTTTTGTTTTCTGATGGAAATTCCGATGCAGTGTTGGGCGCAGTGGCGGCTCCAGGAATTCTCTTGAGGGTGTTCATAAATTCTACTACGGTCCTCTAGAAATCATTTTGTATATAATTGGATGGTCCGGACTATCCTGCACGCACTAATCCCAGGGTCTATTTACGCCTCGCCACTCATGTGTAAAGGGGAAGGAATCTAAATTGAGCAATTTTGTTGTGAAAAGACAAAAACTTGAGTTGGGCCATGACCTGTTTGGCTGTTTCCATCCCACCCTCTTCCACTTGCATTTACTGATAGAGAGAGAATAGACTAGGGATTGATCTTTCTAAACTGTATTTCACACACATAAGGAAGGGTATGAGAAAATGATGCCAACCGACAGGGAAAGGCTACTCTCTAGTCCTGATCGATCCAGTCCATCCAATTTTGGGCCTTCGGGAATCTTTTGTAAGCACACAACGGTTAATCCAAACCATTCAATTTATGAGTCTTGCATTGGATATTGTTATTGCAAAAACTGTGTGATCAGACTCGATAGATGTGAGAGCATAACACATTTAACACCTTCGTGCAAGAAATTTAAAAAGGATGGCAAAAATGATGTTCGTGCGTCCAACTTTTTTTCTTTTTTGTTAAATCAAGACCTTGTTGCCACAAACTTATACTACACGGCAGTTGTATTAGTGCTAGATTTGAATTTACAGGAGAAAGTTTGTTTTACGTACATCTATACCTTTCAAGTACTTGTGGATACTAAACATGTCGTGGATGGAGGAGAAGAGAAGTTTTAATTTGAAGATAAAGACCATAGACTTGGCTTTTGGAGTCCTGTATTGTAGTCCTAACCTTTTTTTCTTTGGAAGTTAAGGTTGATTGCTCAAGATGTTACTCCGGAAGGACCAACGTGTCCTTTGTACTTTTCTTTTTTTTTTTTTTTTGGATCCACAAGTCTTTTGCACCAGTGGCAACTCCAAGAATTCTGTTGAGGGTGTTCAGAAATTCTACTACGGTCCTCTAAAAATCGTTTTTTATATAACTGGGTGGTCCAGACTATCATGCGCGCACTAATCCCAGGGTCTATTTACGCCTCGCCACACACATAAACCGGGCAAAGCCAATGTCCTCTAGAAATCATAATTGTTCATAAATAAATAAAAATTCTTCTAATACAACAATGCTACCAAAAAAACAATTCCAAGTCAATACGGCTTTGCTTCGACGAGTTTTAGGGGTTGCCATCATCGAAAATGTTTCAATAGGAAATGACTCTTGCACCATTCTTGATTTTCTTATCACAAACTTGTCCATGGTTTCAACTACCAAACAAAAATTAAAAAATAATCAAACCTATGAATGGCCTATGTAATAATTCAAATCTATTGTGTCTATTTTTTCTTTTGGGTACATCAGAAATTAGTTATATCACATTCTCAGAACCATGACAATTGTTTGGAAAAATCTTCATGTCTTATTAAGATGTCTTATATTTAGGGCTGTGAATGAGCCGAATCGGCCCGAGCTTTATGATGTTAAGGGTTGTTCGTGATATTGAAGCTTATATGTGATATTCTTACGAGGAATATGGATATACTCTAGGTTTGCGAGTCTAATCGAGCCGAATACTGTCATGTTAATGTTCGGCTCATTTATCAAACGAGCCTAAAATTGAGGTTCAAGTTTAGCTTAGCTAGTTAGTACTCGAATCAAACTCGAACAAGATTTTACCGAATCAAGCCTCCAACAGTTCATTCGCAATCCAATTCATATCTTACTGCCGACAGTAATTTGGTCTATTCACTGATGAATACTTGTAGTACCCTGTCAACTCCCAATTGTCATGGAAAAGTCTTTGAATAGCAATTTAATATGTCATATCCCAACCATTAATTTGGGCACAGCAAGTTAAGTGGAACCTTGAAAGCAAAATCAGGTGCAAAGTTTGTTTCCGAAATTATCATGCTGAAAAATTTATCCGTGTAATCCTTCCTCAAAAGAATTTTTTTTTTTCCCCTCAAAATGGTGCAAGCTTCATTCATAGAGAACAAAAAGATACTCAAAATGAGATAATCATAATAGCATCCGTCCTTAACCATCTCAGGTACAGACACCCGGACCATTGCTATGTCTCATAGCCACAAAATGGGCCACCTCACTGGTAGGGATGGCTACCCTTACGTTGGTCTTAGTTTTGTGTTTAATGGATGCCCTAGGTTTTGTCACAATTATATTATAACCGGAAATTGAATCGCATAACCTAATCTATTCTCTCACGTGCTTTCAAAACTTTAATCACTTTCTAGTTTAATTTTTTATTAATTGAATCAAATCAAAATTTCCATTCACTCTCAGAAATGAATTAAAAATTAATTGAAGATTAAGTAACTTAATTTTAGATCTCAGTCTTAATAACTATTCTACGGAGTACTAGTTAACTCTCTGTTATATTATAAATTTATTTTTGGTGCAAAGGAGACAGACCAAAAGCACGACATAAAGACTTTCCCAATTCAATACATCTACTATTCACGCTTTCACAATATATCAAATTCGAAAGAGTACAGTCGACTATTGCGTAAAACAAAGTATTCAGCCCAAGGCTTTACATCACTAATTACAGCAATAACTCAAGGTGCCCCTGCCGTCCAACCTCGCCATAGTCTATGAAGTGATAAATCAAACCGAATTAGGATTCACAAACCTAACAATACAATCAATGCTTGTGAAATGGTCCCCATTCCATGTACGAAACCGAGCTGATCCGGGTTAGTTCCTAGGTAGCCGTCATTTAGCTAATGTTTTGTTTGTGTGGTCCTCAGTTCTCTATCAAAGGAGTTAATGAGGAGAATGACACGGTGACTGTTACATTGTATTTCTGGTACCCTTTAAACTTCACACGTACCCACTTGCATCAATCAAGTAAATGGCATCAGATATCCCATAATTTTATATACAAATTGGTTTACATAATTTGGACTAATCTCACTTTCTGTAAAGAGATTTAAGCCCTATTTCATTGGTAAAAACTTGTCCACTTAGTATAGTAGAATTTTTCATATCGCTTATTCCTAAAAGATACAACAGCTCGACAATTTAGTTGTGGACAAAGAGGTTGAACCAAAAGCACCCCCTCAAAAACACCCATATAGTTGCGTTTTAATCTTTCTGTACCATAATGCTCTCAGCCTTGCGCCTGCTTCAAAGTCTCATAGAAACTAAGCGCAGGCATATATTGGCCTAAGTGGTAAAACGTGAATCAGCAAACCCCTCTGATTTTTCCTAGCTGTTCTTATATCACCCATGGCCATGAAATTCCAACAAAGAAACACTTCGGTCCACATCAGTTATGGCCCACACACGACCTATTCAATTTGGCATTACAGCATCAAATGACAAATTTCAGTGCACCAACATATGGGAATCATAGTGAAGTTATTATCAGTAAGTCACAAACTTCGGTTTGTTTAGCTGTCCTGCTGCCCTCTTAGCAACGGTGTTGAATCCCCAAATCCCACCATTATATACGTGCAAAGGGACCATCATGTCTAATACCAAATAAAACTAACCATCCATTGAAGCAAGCAAAAAAGCTCTCCCTAAATTACTCAATGACTTCCACACTAATATCAGTTTATTTTCTCATACTTTCATATGTTTCCTTGAATCCCCTGGCCATGGCAATTGATGAAAACCAGTTCATCTACAATGGCTTCAATGGAGCCCATATTCGCCTCGATGGAGGTGCAAAAATACAATCCAATGGTCTTTTGCAGCTAACCAATAGTTCAAACTATCAAACTGGTCGTGCTTTCTACCAGCTTCCTATAAAATTCGATACATCCTCGTCCACGTTACCCCAAGCTCTTTCATTTTCCACCAATTTTGTGTTTGCCATTGTTCCTGAGAGTACAAATCTTGGTGGTGACGGAATAGCCTTTGCCATCTCACCATCTGTGGACTTCACTGGAGCCTTAGGAAACCAGTATCTTGGGCTTCTCAATTCTTCTAACGATGGGCACCCTTCCAACCATCTATTGGCAATTGAGCTGGA